>PVKN010035441.1:0-11652 GCA_004027915.1 Capromys pilorides | reverse complement strand
GGCAAAGCCTCCTGAGGATGAGAATGGGTGCCATGCAGAAGTCAGCCCCTTTCTTGGCCACAGAAGAGCTAGGCCAAAGGAGAAAGATGGAAACCCTGCTCTCATCACCCAAAGGAAGGGTCAGGCAGCCACATGCACACACAACACTACACACTCACAGCACACATACTAGCCTAGCCTACACATTTGCAAATACACAAACAAAACATACATCTCTGTCACACACATATTTACAGACACATGTACACATACACATCTACATATCCACACTGCACCCATACATACTTGAAACCTCAAACATTCATCACACCCATACAACCCCACATACTCACAAATGTACACACATGTGCATGCATTGAACTCACACAGTACTCAAAAACACATTCATACACACCATCTACACTCACATAGGCACTCACAATCCCACACACTCCAAATACACACAAACACACGCATTCACAAATATACACATAGCCCAGGCAAACTGTATGTAATTCCCCTCAGACACACACTGCACTCCTACATGGCACCCCAATTTACTATATTCCAGCTCTGTCTCTTTGTACACCGTTACAGAGGCTGAGATGCAACTGGAGGATGAAGGTGTGGGAGACACACAGTTGTGGGGGCCCTGCTGGGTGCTTGGTGCTCTCAGTGGGGTATTTTGTGTTCAGCAAGAGCCCGAGACCTTCACTCGTGCACCCATGGAACTTTTGCATACAGCATCTCTGCCTCTACCTGGGCTGAAGCCAATGGCAGAGCCAGAGTGCTGACTCTATTTGCTTCAACTCCTCATAGCCACGGGACCCTGGGAGACAGTAGCATTCTGGGTGTTAATTAACAACAGCCTTCCATAAATCTCACCACCTTTATTTAATAAACTGAAGTTAAAATTGAAGAGCTCACTTCCCCCATCAGACTTTGCCAACGTAACAGACCAATTTTTGCCACCTAATTCTTCTGACAGCCAGCCTACAAAAGGAATAATGCAGAGTAGGATTTCCAAGGGGATAGATGTGCAAAGTAAATCCTAATAAATTTTGAATTGTGTTGTCAATGTATTGGGTGGGGTGTGGGCTTGATAATTAAGGAGAATCTTCTGTAAAGGTTCAATAAAATGACAAATTCCTTTGTAACAAGATTACTCATTCTGCTGTGCCTGCTCCCTGAAGTTAAATTGTTATATAAAAGCTGCTTTGCACTAGCCAGGCAAATTCCTTTAGGCAAGATGCTGTCTCTAAGATCTTTGAAACCTAAGCACCTCTTAGATAATGGCTCTAAGTGAGGCTTTTCAACGCCTGTCTGTCTCAGGGGTCGCTTAATGTTTCTGCCCTTGTTTCTTCATCTATAAGATGGAGATAATGCTGTCTCCCAGGAATGCTATCAGGGTTAAAAATATTTGTGTGCACTGCCTGGCACACATGGGGTGTTCGATGTGTGTGCACTGAGATCTCTGTTATGATCATGCCCTTGCCCAGCTCCAGTCCTCTGCTGTGACTGTGTACATGTGGCCAACTTCTGGGAGCCCTGTACAAATCTCACTCCCACAATGGCTTTCCATGTCCATGTGAATTGAAAGACAATCATTTCTCCTGTAATTACCTCTCTCACCAGTTATCTTTCTATATCATGAGGCAGTACCAGTGCACCATGCACTGTCTCTCTACCATAATTTCCAGGTTCTGTGTCCGTCCCCTCCCTATGTTCTGAGAGGCACACAGTAGGACTCTCTGAAACTTCCTGTCAGTAAACACAGTGTTGAGAGCTCTTGTGGTTAGCTCCCCAGTATTCAACAGACACTAACCACCAGAAAATTGGTCTAAGGTAAGCATGAATTTCCTCAGAAAAGGCACTGCCTTTGTGGTGGTTATGCCACCCACACAGCAGTTTTCAAATACAACCACAAAGTTTTCAATATTGCAGCAACTCATGGCAACTTTATGACAGGCTCTAAGCCAAAATCCTTCAGTTAAGTTATTAAATTCTTGACCCACAGAATTAGTGAGATAATAATTGTCTGTTGTTGAAAACTTCTAAGTCTGGGGAAAATTTTTTATGCACCAATAATTAACTGATTGGGTGTATCAATTAGTTATTGGAATGTTTACTCAATCTTGGATAAAGATGGACTATAAAAACTTGCTAGAGCAGGGAGGAGTTT
Organism: Capromys pilorides; assembly: GCA_004027915.1. Classification (NCBI taxonomy): domain Eukaryota; kingdom Metazoa; phylum Chordata; class Mammalia; order Rodentia; family Capromyidae; genus Capromys; species Capromys pilorides. The sequence goes on along the minus strand of PVKN010035441.1, from coordinate 9,491 downwards.
CTAGGAAGAAGATGGTTTACTCACTCATAAGAGGCCATAAAACTCTCTTCTCTTCTGTTTGTATCTGAGCGTAATGCCTCACACTGAAAAAACCCTTAGGTCAAGTGGAGCCAACACCAAGGGCATTTAAAGAGACAGGATGTCTTATAATGCCAGGTTCTTTGAGGGGGGGGTGTCTATAGGGTGTTCAGGGTCTCACTACTAGAATAGACTCATAGTGATCCGCCTGTTTATAGCCTCACAAGAGCTGGGATTACAGGCACACATCACCACGCCCAGGCTCAATTGCCACCTCAGCATGCCAGGGGTGGGCCAGCATGGCAGGCCTGGTGATTGAACCCCTGGCCCCTAAACCTGCTTGCAGGTGCTTTAATTCACTGAGCTATTTGGCTGGCCCTAAAGCCAGGTTCTTAATGATATCATTAAGTACCATTCCCAAAACCTTGTCTACTTCAAAGTTGTGGTCATGGAAAATAATGAATTTATACATTGTATAAACTACTTTGAATCAAAGTTCTCACATTTTCATTCAAACACATCCTCACTCATTCAAGGAACAACATGGAAGGGGCTATCTATGCTTTATACTAAGCACTATTCTTGATATTTCCTACGGATTATTTATAATCTCTCCAGATAGTACATTGTGTCTAATCCATTTAGGCATTATTCCCACTGTACAGATGAGGAAACTGAGGTTCAGTAAGGTTGTTGCAGACCATATAGTTAGTGAGAGGCCCAGCTGGGATTCTGCGCTTGAACTCAAGTTGGCATTCTTTCCAAGACACCATGCTAATGATCAAAGAGTCTGGCCAAGATAGTGTTCCCGACTTTGTTCAGAAAGGCAAGCAAGACTACAGCAGCCACAGACAGGCCCACACCCTCAAGGCTAACTCCTTCTCTTTGTGTGGAGCTGAACATTACCAACACCAAGGGCCCTCCAAAGCTGGACAGGTCTCCATGTGATTTTTTCATTTCTCCCTCCAGGAGGTATTAATTCTCAGCATCTTGCAAAGACACCAGCAGCCTTCAGTTACCTCTGCTAGGAAAGCTTCTGCCAGCACTCCTGCACCCAGTGAAGTTTCCTGCTGGGAATCCCTGCTGAATTGATAACCCGAACCATACAGTTTAGCACTAGAGAGTTTTCAAATTGTTTCAGACATCCTAACTCACCACCATTAGGAAATTTGCCTGCTCAATATTCTTCCTTCTGCACCAAGTCTAGATATTACAGCAATAGGCCCACAGGGGCACTTAATCTATGTTTGCCCACTGTCTGACCCATAGAAATCAAACACTATGTTATTTTCTCTCTCTCTTTCTTTCTTTCTTTCTTTCTTTCTTTCTTTCTTTCTTTTTTTGGTCTTTTTGAGACAGGGTCTCTCTATGCAGTTCAGGCTGGCCTTCAGCTCACTTTTGTAGCTCAGGCTGGTCTCGAACTCACACTGATCCTCCTGCTTCAGCCTGCCAAGTGCTGGGACTACAGGTGTACACCACTACAGCCTGGCACTATGTTATTTTCTAAGTTGTGCATTTTTAAGACATGAGAAGTTCTGCATGGAGAATCTTGATTTGCCTGCCCTTCTTTCAGCCTCTTCTTCCCTCCAGGCCTTTGCTCAGCCTATTTGAAGTTTTTCTTATTCCACTCCCAGACTCATAAATTAAGCCATCTAGGCTCTCTCTGGGTTCTGTATTCACCTTTAAGAAAACAAGCATCCAATTGCTTCATGATTGTCTGCTCTTGAGAAGTTCTTCAGGAGCCAGTTGCATAAGTAAAACACACACATTTAATTTCCCAGTCACCAACAGCTGGTCTATAGCAGATGCTCAGTAAATGTAGATGAACATTCACCATTCGAATGCTCCCCAGTCTGTTGTGTCCCCATTAACAGTTATCACTGGCCTCATCCCATATTCTGTGATGATCGGATGCTTCAGTCTGTCTTCCCTATTGACCTGAGAGTTGCCAAGGTGAGTGAGTGGATTGTTTTCACATAGCACCACCAATTTAAAGCATAAGGCATGAGAAATGTGTTCAAAAGACTACACATGAGGATATAACAACTGTGAACTGTTTGCTTAAGCAATAGATGTGTTACTGTTCCCCAGTCGATGGCTGGGAAATTATTGGGCAATGCGGACAAAATGGTCTTGAATTAAACATTTACTATACAGAATTACCTGGAAGAAAAAAAGTTCAGGATAATATTTTAAATGTTTTGAGAGTGCCACTGGTTGACATCATAGGTTTCTTTGAATTGGTGACTATGGACCTGATGTAACGACATCTGATAAGGTCTGGCCTACTTATATCTCAGCAGTTCACAGCTACCAAGTAGTATGGTTAAGAATATAGATGCCCTCCCCCAGGAAATCATTGTTTTCTTTCCCCAAAAAGCAGCAAGTGAAAAATGTTCTTCCTTTCCCATCCAGGGGCCTCTGTCGGGTTCACATCCTGGGGTACAGCAGCTTCCACCTCAGGCCTTCACACACTGCTCCATGCTGCTTGCCTGCATAAGAGAGGTTCAAAGTGGGACACAGCTTCACATCAATTAATCCTGACTGATCTTCTGCCAGAGGTGACATCCTCTTCTCAGTGCCTGGCAGCAAGCCTGATAGAGATAAGAAATGCCAGACTGGGTCAGAGCAACGGCCCGGCCAGGCCACAGCACTGTCTGGCAAAAGCATGTAGAGACGTCTTGGAGAAAAGAGCTGTATGACATCAGTCAGCAAAAACGTACGTAGTTCTTTTGCTGCAGATGAGATTGGTGACCCCCCCACAACTTCACTTTGCCCGTGCTGAGCCACCATTTTCTTGAGGTGTTCACCCCTCCTCGATGAGGCTTGAGCTTAAGTCTCTTTTGCCCCATGCCAGAGATTCTTAAATTCTTCAAGTATTTTGAGCCAGATAATTCTTTGCAGTGGGGAACTTTCCTGTGCATTGCAGGATATTTTGCCAATCCCTAGCCTCTACCTGATGATACTACAGCATCATGCATGCACACACATGTACACAACTGTTAAAACTAAAAATATCTCCCAATATTGCCCTTGAAGGAGAGAGAGCCAAAATTGCCCGCAGGTGAGAATCACGGCTCTAAGTCAACATGGCAGCTTTAGACAATGATTGGAAAGGCATAAACATGTGACCTGGCCCTGACCAATGATACATGAATAGAAGCCATCTTGAGGATTTCTGGCAAATGTCTGCTTACTGTTAAGTTATGAAATAGAAAGGCCCTTTTCTTTTCTGATAGCTGATACATGTAAATATCTCATTGTGAGAACTGCATCATATGTATCATAACTGGTCAAGAATAAAGCCAATGAAAAGAACAAAAGAGATGAAAATTTTAGGGTTCTTTAAGCCATAGCTTCCAGCTGACATACCTGATCATAATATTATAGTATTTGCAATTTTTATCAGATAAGATAACTATCCTTATTCATGAAATATATTTGAGGTGAAAGCTTGTCCGTTGTAGTCCATAATATCACAATTTATACACATTTTCATCTACTCTATAATTAAACTTTTTTGAGTTTACGCATGAGTAGACAAAAACATCACCTTAAATGCATTCAATTACAACAGAAGATGGTTTAAAGATCCCCGGATTTTGAGGCAGATAGGGTTAAGCTCAAGCATATACACAGCAAGAGATAGAGCACAGTCACTATTTTAATCTTTCATTTCCACATTAATGATCACACCTTAAGTTCCCTGTCCTTTGGGTTTGTGTGATAGTCAAATGCAATGACACATGACACTGTGCTTCTTGTGTATCACTTAATTTTCAGTCCCTACCACCCTTTGGTATCCATTAACATTCAACACCCAGTTGTCCAACATTCACCTAGCATTTATGAAGCCTTATGATATGGAAAGTGCTATTTAGAGTACATTCTCATCCTTGGCATAGCTGTTGTGTTGGAGCAAGTAAGTCTGTGCTGTGGGGTGTTTCTGTACACTGCGAGATGTTTAGCACCATCTCTGGCTTCTGCCCTCGGGGCACCAGTTGTACCCAACCTCAGTCGTGACAACCAAAGTTATCTCCAGATTTTGTCAAACAGAGAACATGTACAATTACTCCTTATTAAAGTCCACTGATGTAGATAGGACACTCAGGTGAAAATATTTGTTCCCTGCCTTCAAGAAACTCACTTACTTATAAACAATTACTTTTTTGCTCAAAAACTATCATGACCATGATTTGGTAGCAGACAGATCTACATTTAAATGTCAATCTACTCTACTCACTTGTAAGCATTACTGTCAATGTCGGTTCCTTCATCCATAAAGTGTTTAGGTGATGAAGCCAGCTTTTTAGGGACACTTTCAGATTTAAGTAAAATGAATGCCTAGAAAGCACTTAACAAAATGCCTAGTCTACAGTTAATACTTAGTATTAGATTTTCTCAATATAATATTCTCAGTTGAAATTTGTTGTCTGCGTTTTGGGAATAGAATCTACTTCTGATTAACCTTCTTCACTTTATCCTGAGATTCTATAGGTTCAAGTCAAGATAGAGATGGTACTGAGGATCTCCTGGACTCCTCTAACATGTTTCTACTATTTCTGCAAATGCACCTTGATAACACTTGCATCTTTGTCAAAGATCAATCTTTTGGCTATTAGACCCTACAGTGCCAGAATGGATGGTAGGTCCAAAGTGCCTGGGAATTAACATACTCCTCTCTGTTCTGAAGTGGCCTTCAAAAAGTGAACCAACTGAGTCCAAATGCCTGCAGCTCTCTCAGCCTGTGACAAGGATGATTCTCAGGCATATGCTTTACATTGATTTTCAGAGAATCCCTGCAGGATATAGTCTCAGTTGTGCCTACACTCTCTGGCTTAGTAACCCACCACTCAATGACAGTTTCTATTGCTTGTATCACTCCTGTTCTCCCCACAATGCTCCACATGTTCAAATAAACCAAGTGCATACTACCTGTTGTCAGCTCCTACTTCTGGGGAAAACCAAGTTAAAACATTGTATTCTAGTCATCGAGTTTAAACTAAAATCTAGTTACCTTATCTGGGTAGAATCTTCTTTTTCCAGCACTTAATTAATTTTGCGGCCTTCAGAGACTCCATTTATTTTATATAAAAAGGAGATGATAACACTTACTTCATAAGGACTAAATAAAGCATTTATAAAGCAATATTCACTTGTCAAGGATTAGATATGTTTATATTTGTTAAATATTTAACATCAGCCTTGGCACCTAGAAAAAGCCCACACACATATTCTGTTGTTAAATCTTCTCATGTCTTTGCTAGTCTCCCTGGAAGCCTGGGTCACATTTTCAGGCCATGAGATTGCTGTCCATCATCTCAAAGTAATACATCAGGAACTGCTTAAGAATCTTATCTCCAAAAATGGTCAACAACAAAAAGGAAGCCTGTTTGCCCCAAGCACAATTCCAGCCTTCAGTTGCAAAGACATATGTGCAGACATGTTTACTGCAAACTGTCTGGATTCCTGGACTTCAATTAACACTCAGAAAAAGTGCCTAGATAGATCCACATTGACTTAATAATCCTGCTGACTTGGAGAGACAAGATATATCAGCATCTCCAAGTGATGACACAGCCAAGCCCTGGGCCTTCAAGATGTGAGCCCTCCCCAGGCTGTGCAATGGGCAGGCCACAGTTGGTCCTGCAGGACAGTGATCCCCTCTGCCACCCTCAGGCTGGTGTCCTAAGGAACTGAAATGTTTCAGTTCATAGAGGATTCCCTACTTCTCTACCTACCTCACCATGTGGTTATGTTTCCTGAAACCTTTCTATATTGCAGCTTGGGACCTTGCAAGGCCAAGTTCTATGTGTCTCTTTCCTGCTGATCTATGGAAAGAGCAAAGAGAGAGACCCCTTTGACTCCAGCCCCTGCCTTTCCAAAACTCTTGCAAACTTATTCTCTCTGTTCTGCACTATTTGCCTCCCAGTTGTTGCTCTTCCAAAGCAAAGCCAAAGAGAACAAAACTCTGTAATAATATCTTAATTTCCTGATATGTCATGCTCCACCCTGAAGTAACCCTTTAAAAATCTCAAATTTCTTCTTGGAAAAAAAAATCTCAGAAATTTCATTCACTGAAATTCAGAGAGACCAGAATTTTCTTTTGTATGAGTGTTGGGATAACAATGAAGGGATAGACTGCTTACTTATTTAAATTTACTCTTTTTTTCTTTTCTTTTCTTTTTCTTTTTTTTTTCAGTGGCCAGCTCAGGCTGCCCTGGGGGTGGGCTGACATAGCGTGTGGTGTTGGGGATCAAACCTCAGTCCCTGTGCTTGCCTAAGCAGGAACTTTAGACCACTAAGCTATCTTGCCAGCTCTAAATTTACTTTTAACTTACATTTAAGAGTTGCATTCTATACCAGGCTCTATGTTAAGTATTTTACATTTGTTTTCTTAAAGTCAGATTCTCCAGTGAGGACTCAGGACATAAGAGAACCTGTGCTGTATCATCCTATAACTCAGAGGTTTCCCAAATTTTCTGTTTAAGGGGATTAAGGGACCTCAGAGGAAAGGGATAAATGAAGGATAGTGTGCCTAAGGAGAGTCACCTAGAGAGAGGACATTCTATCAGGCTTTCACAGAGAGCAAACTGGTCGAGTAATGGCGGTGACTCATCCCGATGGCTGACACTGGCAACATCTCTACAAAGCACTGTACATGATTCCAAAGTTAATCCTGAGGGGATTTGACCCTGGAAGATACAAAAGATGAATAATCTATTATACAGGTCTGGCCTTAACTTGCCCTCGATCACCCAGCAGAAAAGCTTAATTACGAGACATAGAACGCAGAGCTAAATCAGTATGATGAGCTGTAAGAGGCTTATACGAACAGCCTCCAACAATGCCAGTTTCACCGGTATCCCACTACAATTATGGAACGTTGGACTATATATACAACTACTCTCTCTTTGTACAAAGAGAAGATAAAATTTTTGTTGTTGTTGTAGTTGTTTTTCTTTTTTTCCTCTCCTACTAATATAGATTAGAAAATTTATCATGTCTACACATTGTGCTCTGTATAACTGCTATGACAAAATTCAATGTATCAATTATTGTGTATGCACTACTAATGTGTTTTGAAACTATCATATTGTTATTTCCTATTAAAAATTTTTTTTAAAAAGTCAGGTTCTCCATGAGGACCAGATTTCCCTCTATGAGAGGTAATAGTGTGGCCAGCACTTTCCAGTCCTCTTTCTTTCTTGATTTCTCTTCATTATGGCATATATATCACTTGCTTATTTTGTTGCCTGTATCTTCATAAAAATAGAAGTTCTAAGAGGGCAGCAAGTTTTGACATTGTTTATGAGTAGTGCTCCACTCAGTGGAAGCATCTGATTAATATTTCCCAAAGGAAACAAACAAATGAATCTAGTTGGGTCTTTCCAGTAACTCAAAGGAAAAGCCATTGTTACCATGACACTCATGTCCATACCCATACTCCTAACTGGCATACATGCTAGATAGAAAGTGGCCTCCAAACATGGTCATACCCTAATACAAGGACTCTGAATGTGTGACCTCCCATGGAGAAAGGGATTCTGTTGATGTGATCAAGGATCCCAACATGAGAAAGCTAACCTTAATTACTAACTTATCTGGTTGGGACCAGCATAATCACAAGAGGGAAACAGGAGGAAAAGAGAGAGCTGAAGATGCTACAGTGCTGGCTGTCAAGTGGAGGAAGGAAACACGAATCAAGAGGCAAATGCAGGTGGCCTGCAGAGGCTAAATAAAAGGAAAAGAAACAGAGTCTGACCCAGAGTTCCAAAGGGCCACAGTCTTACTTTTACAAACTTTGATTTTCATACAATTAAAACCTATTTTGGATTTCTTTATCACAACCCCATCCCTTAAATAAAAGCTGCAAGTTTATGGTCATTAATTACAGCTCTAAGAGGTAACTAATATTCCCATTATTCACATGGGAAGGCTAAGACTCTAGATTTCATCCCCAGTCTCTAGGATAGTGAGACATAGATATAAATGCAGCCAGCCCAACCCTCAAGCTCTCCCTCTCATAGTCACTAAAATCTCATGGGAGTCGGTCAGCAAAAAATCCCTGCGACTCTAGCCTTGCAATATCCTTGGTACCTGCTGTGCAACTGAGGCATGGGCTTTCTTCTCCAGGAAATTCCCACCTCCCAGTTCAAAGGATTGCAGTAAGCAGTGGAAGTGCACAAATATGAAGGAGACACCAGCCATATGGATTTCAGTCTGGAGGAAAGAACAGTATAAACCAGGTGCAACAAACACTGGGAAGGCAAACAAGATAAGCACAGAGCCATTGCTGTTCTACAGGTGTCTCCCAGAGCCTAGAGCAGGCCTGACTCATAGCAGGTGCTGGTGTACAAAGCTACAAGGAATTAATTAAGTCATGCCTGTTTGTGTACACATGGGTGGGGGGCATATCAGAGGATGATCATTTCAATTGAATTCTGTAGGATTCATAAGATTTGGCGAAGAGAAGGGGCATTTCAGGAAGATAGAATAGCAAAGCAAGGTTAACATAATTTTCATTTATTTATTTATTTATTTATTTATTTATTTATTTATTTATTTATTTATTTTAAGGGAAGGGTCTTCAGGGTGCTCAAGGTCTCACTACTAAATCAGACTCACAATGAGTCACCTATTTACAGCCTCCCAAGAGCTAGGATTACAGGTGCTTGCCACCACACCCAGTCTCAAGGTCAAAATAATTAAGAAAACATCAGACAAAGAAGAATGTTCCCAGATTAAAGCACAATGGTAGGCAATGGCTCTGAAAGCAGGTAGGGAGTTGGACTAGCTCCTGCCTCACCTGCTAGACTAGCCTGCTTCTGGGGTCGCAGGGCCAGTTCAAACACTGGACATTGGGTCAACATGGCTGGACAGGTATTTATTTTTACTTTTAGCAGCAGCAGGGACTGAACTTGGGACCTTGCATTTTCCAGGCAGGTGCTTGTGACACTGAGCTATCTACCCAGCCCCTAGACAGGTATTTGCTGAATGTACCTAAAAGGTGTGGGCCTCATAATGATGGGTCTGCATTTCTTACATCACCATGAGACACTTAAAAAGCTTTGTGTTTCTGCCAAGAGATCTCACAGTACACTGTACCTGTCTTACTGACTTCAGTAGGGAAAATGCAGAATCCTAATCAACTAGATAGATAAGTGTCCACGGGACAAAGATCCAGGTTAGAAGACAGCAGCATATATGCCTGAAGCAATGTCTTCAGGAAATCTGGGAGTTATAAAGACTGTGTGTGGAAGAAAAATAACAAAAAGATAATTCTGTTGTATTGCCTTCACGACACACACTCTAGTCTCTGTAATAAGACAAGAAAGACTATTTCAGAAATAAAAATGAAAGAAAGCATTGCCATTTACAGACAATAAAGTTGCCTGATGGAAATATCTAGAGTACCTAGCACATAAATCATGAGAATTAATAAGAAATTGAGAGTATTTTCAAAGAAACAT
>PVKN010035440.1:0-11625 GCA_004027915.1 Capromys pilorides | reverse complement strand
AACTTTACAAGTAGTGGCTTATTATAAGACCAGAATGACAGGTATTCCAAGCATGATTTTAGTATTAAACATTGCTATCCTCAGTGTATTTGCATATTTCATAGATGTCAGTATATATACTTAGTCAGGGTACAAATTCTACCAATTACCTGCTAGTTTCAAAAACCTGTTGGAGATTTTTAGGACCATTGTCTTAACCATCTTTTGTATATAAGTGCATGGTTTTGCCCTTACCATGTTTCCTAACTTTTCTCTTAGCTCTCTCTTCATTGTTTGATCCTAAATTCTACCTTTACATTTTTATTTCTTCTTTTGAGTTCTTATACTAGAGAGACTATATGATATTTATACATGTAGGTCTGGTTTATTTCACTTATGAGTATATATTCACGTTACATCCATGTCTTAGTTACTTCTTACTTGTTGCTGGGACAAATACCCGACACTCAAAAAGAAGGAAAGAAAGGTTTATTTATTTAGCTCATAGTTTGTGGAGGTTTCAGTTCATTCTCCGCTGGCTCCAAACTGGCAGATAACAATGTAGAGCAGGGGAGGAGCAACAGCTGTGGCATCCATCAAGTCTCTCTCTTCCAAACTATGTGCCAGCACAGAGCTCCTCCAAAGTGGTTTCCCTGAGAAGATCAAGGAAGTGGGGCAGGGCTGGGCCAGGCAGAAAGCAGCCAAGGCAGGACTGGGCTGGGCTGATCGCACAAAGTCTTCCTCAGCTCTTTTTATGCACTTTTTGTGTTGAATCACTCTGGGGTCACCCTCTGGCCCTGGGGGTGAAACCAATCACATCCCAGGGCAAGCTCTCCACATCCTGCAGGTGGGGCCCCCACAGTCTGGAACCAGCCAAGCCTATCCAGCCAATCTTCCTCAGGCTAACACAATGTATCAACTACCACAATGCACCCCTTGTCAACTTGGCAACTATACACATACTTCTTTAAGCTGATTTCCAGGTATATAGATAAGCTTAAACATTTTCACAACTTGAATATTGTATAGTATTAGAACCTTGACATGTTGCCCCTGACCCCCCCCCCAAACACTCATGCATATCCCTTTATACAAAAAGCATTTTAGTTCATTTCTAAGCATTGCCAAAGTCCTAACACTTTCAGCAACGCTGAAAAGTCCAAGCCCCAAGCCTCCAAGATCTAAGGCACACTCTTAGCTGTGAGCTCCTGTATAAATGAAGTGAAACACTTCCCACATTCAAAGGCACAAGATAATCACTGCCATTTCAAAAGGAACACACAGCAGGATACAAACAATTGGGACCAGGGCAAGTCCAAAATCCAGAAGGGAAAACATTAAATCCTGTAGCTCCATGTGGAACATCCGATGCAACCTGTAATGAGTTGTGAGCTCCAAATGTCTTACATGGCTCCACCCCTATGGCACTTCTGCTGGTAGCTCACATGGCTTTTCTCTCAGGCCTTCTTTGCTCCTCTTTTGCAGCTTTTCTTAGACCATCCACATTCCTGGGTTTTTCAAACTTCTGAGGCTTCTCACTCACAGCCCTCTCAGGGGCACATTGCCTGGCCTTCTAGACCTTCTGAAATCTAGGTGGAAGCCTTTTAAACCTCAGAACTCCTTCATTCTGCATGCGCCTAAAACCAACATTATGTGGATGATACCAAGGGTTGCTGCGACCTGGAGAAGTAGCCAGGGTTCCTTTACTCTTCACTGTAGAGGTCGAGTGCCTGGATTGCTGAGCACTCTGACCCTGATTCCAAGGAATAAATTTTCTATGCTGGTGCCATTCTGAAATCTGGTGTGGCCGCTGCCTCCATTCTTGAACCTGGTGTGGCTGCTGCCTCTATTCTGGAACATGGGTCTCTGTGGCTTTCTCCTCAAAGCAAAGTTCCTCACCCTTGCGATTCTGAGGCTGCAAAGGGCAAGAACCTGCTACCTCCTGTAATGCCCTCAGTACATCTTTTTTACTGCCCTGTTCCTTCTCAGCAATGGAGATCCTCTCAGCTCTATCTGCACAGTCCACAGCCTTCCTGGCGCTTCGTTCCTGGCCAAACTCACAATATTTTATATCATCCTTTTGGGCTCTTTGCTCTTCATTCTTAACATAGATCTGGCTAACAGCCCCTAACAACAACCACACCACTGCCCCAATATTTGGCTGCTTTGAAATTTCTTTTTCAAGAATAACTAGTCCACTGTGCTTAATTTCAGTCTCAGGCAAAGTCTCTGGACAGGAGCAAAATGCAGATAAGCCTTCCACTAATCCATAACACAAATCATCTGCAGTCCAATGACCAATGCTGTTCTTTTTCCCAGTGGAAACGTCACCAGCCTGGCCTTTATTGCCAGGCTTCCTATCAGCATTCTGGTCTGAGCTCTGACCAGAATCTTCCAAACAGAACAGCCAAAGCTGTTCCAGTGCTTCGCTTGTAGGTGACATCTCTGAACCTTTCCTGTCTCTTCCTGTAAGCCATTCCCAAAAGCTCGTAATCCACATTGTCAGGTATAGCCACAGCAATGACCCAGTCCTCGGTACCAAATTCTGTCTTAGTTACTTTTTACTCATTGCTGGGACAAATACCCGACACTCAAAATGAAGGAAGGAAAGGTTTATTTAGCTCACAGTTTGTGGAGGTTTCAGTTCATACTCCGCTGGCTCCAAGGCAAATAATTGCAGCTCTTGGCAGCAGAAAACAATGAAGAGCAGAGGAGGAGCAGCACCCATGGCATCCATCAAGCCTCTCTCTTCCACATTTGGCACTGGTGCTCCACTGTGAAGATCAGAGCTCCTCTGAAGTGGCGTGGCTGCAAAGATTAAGCTCCTCCAAAGAAGAAGACGTCGCCAAGGAAGCAGGGCAGGACTGGGCCAGGCAGGAAGCAGCCAGGGCAGGGCTAGGCTGGGCTGATGGCACAAAGTCTTCCTCATCTCTTTTTATACACTTTTTGTTCTGGGGTGGTCCTCTGGCCCTGGGGGTGGAACCAATCACAAACCAGGGCAGGCCCTGTGCATCCTTGAGGATGGGGCCCCCACAGTCTGGAACCAGCCAAGCCTATCCAGCCAAGCTTCCTCAAGTTGACACAATGTATCAACTACCACAATCCACTTATATGTGAAGGCTTTGAGTTTACTATTCTTTATAGCTGAGTAATACTCCATTATATAAAACAGCACATCTTTTTCAACCATTCATTTTGGTTGTTTCAAAGATTTGGCTATCACAAATTGTTCTGCTATGAACCTAGGTGCACAAGTATCACTATGTTGTGATATATTCAGTTCTTCTGGGAAAATTCCCACTAGGGAGATAGCTGGATTGAGTGGGATTTCCAGTCCTAGTTTTTTAAGGAGTCTCCACACTGATTTGTATAATGGTTACACCAGTCTACATTCCCTTATTATTTTTTTTAAGAGTAGAATATGTTGACTGGGAGAAGGAAAGCTCCTGCCTGAAAGGACAGAAGGAGGGCAAGTGGTTTATCCCCCTAGACTGCTATTCTCTATTTATCATGTGTCTGAGAATTTCATTTAGAAGCCAAATATATTTTGTGCACTAGGAGATAACTGAGGTGAAGCTTTTGTATGCTGGATATGAGCCTGGCTATCGTTCTGCTAGGCCTTCAGTGTGGGAGGTCATCCAGTCAGAAGTTGGGCCAGGCTTTACCTCAGCCCTGTGACTTGGCACCTCACCTTCCCTTTGCCTTCCTCCCAACAGCTGCCTCTGTCTCCTGCCTCTGGCCCACCTCAGCCACACTATTAATCTCACTTTATGCTTGGTAGTGTGTTAGAGGTTGGAGCAAGGAAAACTGAGGTAGAATCTGATGTTAACCAAAACCCAGTTGTCTGTGGCTCTTAGGGCCTGCACCGGTTGGCATTCTCCCAAGGAACAGAGTCAATATAGAAACTATATAAGGAGGCTGCTTGGATTGGCTCGCAGAGTGAGTGGCTAGTGGCCTCCACAATGGTGGCCACACATCAGCGCGCCGGAGCGCCATGTGGCACAGGCAGAGAACGTGAAAGCGTCAGAAGAAAAGGGACCAAGCATGCAGCCATGGTTAGAGGCTGAAGGGCTGGGAGTGCCCAGGAAGCCATGGGTACGAGTCTGTGTCCTACAGCCCAAGATGGAGCTGCCATCCACAGCTAGGGTGGCAGCCAGAGCCATGCCTGCCACAGCGGGATGCCGCCCGGAAATCAGCATCCTCCTCTTCCATCTGAGCTCCAAGCCTCTTGAGTGTGGCCACCCTCAGCAAGGAAGGGCTCTTCTGCCACCAGTCCCTATCTTTCTCCAGAATTTGGATTCCTTGGCTCTGAAATCCTACCTCACTCTATGGGCTCCGTAAAGTTACTATTGTGCAAACACCATAGGCAAATGGGCAGGCCACTCCCCTAGGCCAGGAGCAGCAGAGCCGTGACAGGAAAGCCTGGTGACAGTGACGATGGTCAGCACCTCCCGGGGCCTCGAGGACAAGAGCCAGCCACTTCCCAGGAGGGAGGGAGGAGGGGCGCGTAGACACAGGCCCCCACCACGGCACACGCCTCATGCAGACACACATAAATGACAAAAACATCTGCCTGGGCACAGCGTGAGGCTTACAAACTTTTTGAATTTTGAAATAATGGAACCACTTATCTCTGATCATACTATTTTAAAAATTTATGCAAGCTTTTTATTTTAGAAGTTGCAAAGAATTCATAGACATCTGATGCCCGTTTCTCTTTAAATTACTAGAGCACATTGGCAAAGCATGTGAACTAATGTGGAGACATTATTATTAAATTTTATGGCAGCCATGTTTTCTTCATCCTTCTCCATAATATTTGTCTCAGTTACTCTTCTCTCATTGCTGAGACAAACACCTGACACTCAAAATGAGGAAAGGAAAGGTTTACTTAGCTCACAGTTACTGCAGGTTTTAGTCCATACTCAGCCGGCTCCAAGGCAGAGAGGCACATGGCAGAAAACAACCTTTTATGGCTGCAGCAAGAGCAGGGAGGAGCAGCAGTGGCTCAGGCATTAACTTCTCTTCCTTCCTTACATTGAAATGCAACTTACCTGTCCCAGGGGAGCTGCAGCAGCCACGCCCACAGTAACCAATCACAAACTCCAGAAGCTGCCCCAAGGCTGCAGGAGGCTTTGGGGGTGACACCTAGACCCAAGCCATAACAGTATTCTTTTTATCAAGAATTCCATTTGGGATATAAACTTACACTCAGTGTTGAGGCTCAGTGAACTTAGGGGGGCTGCGAACATGCCTGACTGTCTTTGGTTTAAGAAACAGGACAGCGTGGAGAACGCCGAGAAGGTGGAGTGATGGCGGTGCCCCTCTGACCATCTGGGGTGCTTCGAGAGTCCCTCAGGTCCCCAAAGGACACCCGGGGAAATAGGCAAAGCTCATAAATGTCCTGGGGACACCCACCCCCAGCCCGGGCCTGTAGGCTCAGGGTCCCCCCACCGTGTGAGCTTACCCTGACCCTCACACTGAGAGGACTGCTGGAGCATCGGCACCGCCTGGCGGCTCGCACAGCCGCTGCCTCCACCGAGCCTGTCTGGAGGGCTGCGTCCTTCCAGTGCCCTCGAGTCCACAGAGGTCTGGCTTTCCCTGTAATCTCATTTCTCTGTTGGATTAAAGAAAATCGCTCTTGCATTTATACACATCTTCCTGTAGAGATGGGAGGACCAGCTTCCTGGTTCTTTGTACTTCGAAGCTGAAACCAGAGGTCCCTGCTGTCCTCCTGCACTGGTCCACCCTGCTCCTGGTCCTTGGCCTGATTTGGTGCCAACAGAGATGACCCCAGAGGGCCACATATTAAAGGTGAATTTAAATGGCTCAATCACATGCACTAGGTAAAGATGCATGGGAAGAAAAATTATATATTTTAGTTAAATTTTATTGTGAAAGATGATAAAGTAGAGCTTAATGATCCTAGAAAGTCATTAGTCTAAGGTTCCACCCAGCAGTTCATTATTGAAATACAATCATTTTTGCTAATAATTTTACATAATTAGTATACTTCAATTTTACAGAGATTTAATTATTCTTACACTTATTGCTTTATGGTTAAACATAATTATGGACATATAATGAAATTGATTTTAATAAAAATAACTACATATATCTGTCTTAAGATATGAAATATTTTTAAAATTTTTATTTTAGTGATTATAAAAAGTGAATGATTAGGATATGAATACGAACTCACCATTTTATAGGTAGAAATATTTAAGCGATCGTTCCTTTAAAATTGGCATAATATCGAATAATAAATATATTTTTGTCACGTATTCCTTTCTGGAAATAATGGAATAGCAAAGCACAGGAAAAGAGTCGCTGAAAGTAGGAAATAACCCCACGTGTGTCCACAGTCGCAGCGTTGTGCCGGTTGCCTGGTGGGGAATCCTAGAGAAGGTCCTTAGGTCGTTAGCATGCCAGTCGGAGGAGCAGGCCTGGCGCCTTAGCAAAGGTAAGATGTGGGGAGTCGGAGCACACACACAAGGTGACGGGAAGAGAAGCACCAGGATGGCTCTGCGCCACCGCAGGGACTGCTCTGGGCCTCCCCGTATAGTAACAGATCTTGGCCTAGCTGGGGTACAAGCACCGGAGGTTATTTCCTCAGTTTTCAGTACTGGCGGAGTCCGGGTGAAAGAACCTGCGCACTGGCAGCCCGCAGAAGGCCTCGTCACAGAGGATGCTCTGCTTCTGAATTCTGGGGACGCGGAGGGGGTGGGCACAGGTCTCACTGATCCCACTAGCTGGGGTGGAGCGGTTGTGACCTGGTCATTCCCAAGGACCCCGCCTTCAAAAAAAATCATTGTTAGTGTTTATCCGCTGTATACACTAAATGCATCATGCAGTGGATGGAGATGTGTGCGCCAATGCGTGCCACCTCTTGGTCCTTTTCCTTGCTTCGCACTTCTCCTCCCTGCAGCTCCTCCATCTCCACAAAGCCCCTCTCCCTGGTTCCTGCATCTATATTTAACTTTGCTCTTTAAGTCATTCT
This sequence comes from Capromys pilorides, assembly GCA_004027915.1. Classification (NCBI taxonomy): domain Eukaryota; kingdom Metazoa; phylum Chordata; class Mammalia; order Rodentia; family Capromyidae; genus Capromys; species Capromys pilorides. Next base: position 4,646 of record PVKN010035440.1, on the reverse strand, counting down.
TTGATTTGCTCAAAAAGAGACAACGTAGGACACTTCGCTTCGACGCCTGATTCGCTTCGCTTAGCAGGGGTCTCAGGGTGACTCCGCCTTCCCACGGATGCCTCGGCGTGGTCCTTCACGGCCCGGTGCTGCTGCTGGGAGTGCGGACACTGCATTCTCGCTGGTGGTGGGCGTAGCTGCCAGTCCGAGGAGACTCAGCTTTCTGAGCTGTGCTGCTATAAACACTCGCATGCACATGTCACTGCAATAGGGCTGCGCATGGCGGTAGGCGTGAGTCTAATGTTAATATTTAGATTTTTGATCCATTTTGACTTTAGTTTAGATGTGGGTCTAGTTTTAATCTTCGACATGTGGAAAGCCAGTTTTTCCAGCACCGTTTATTAAAGAAGCTATCTTTCTTCCAGTGGATTTGTTTGACCCCTTTGTCAAAAATAAGACTTCTGAGTGCATTTGTAGTTGTGTCCGCGTCTTCTGATCTGCTCCACGGATCCTGTGGTCTGTCTTCTTGTCAGCACCATGCTGATTTTATCACAGTAGCTTTGTAGCATAATTTCAAGTCAGGGATTGAGAAATCTCCTGTCTTTCTGTTGCTGTTGCCCAGGATTCCTGTTGATAGTCCAGGTCTTCTCTGGTTCCAGGTGAGTGTTAGGCATGTTTTCTCTAGCTCTGTAAGGTATACTAATGGTATTTTAATTGGGAGTTCTTTGACTTTGTATACCAATTTTGGGAATATGGCCATTGTCACAGTGTTGGTTCTTGCTATCCAGGACCAAGGAATACCTTTCCATTTTCTGAAATCCTCTTGATGTCTTTTTTCAGAGTACTGTAATTTTCACTGTATAAATTGTTTACTTCTTTTGTGAGATAGATTCCTAAATGTTTCATTTTGGGGATGTTTTCATGAAAGGCATGAGTTTCCTAATTTCTCTTTCAATGAGTTCATTGTTTTTGTACAAAAAAAGCTATTGATTTTTGAGTGTTGACTTTGTATCCTGCTACACTACTGAATTTGGTTATTAAATCTACAGTCTTTTAGTGGAGTTTCTAGGGTCTTCTATGTAGAGTATCAGGTCATCTGCAAATAATGGCAATTTAACTTATTCCTTTCCAATCTTTATTCCTTTTATTTCTTGTCTAATTGCTCCAGCTAATGTTTCCAGAACTATATTTAATAAGAATGGTGACCATGGACATCTTTGTCTTGTTCCTGATTTTCAAGTGAAGGCTTTCAGTTTTTGTCCATTTAGTGTGATGTTGGTTGTTGCTTTCTCTCAGATGACTTTTATCAGGTTGGGAGATACATCATTTCTTCCAATTTTCTGTAGGGTTTTTTTCATGAACGAGCATTGGACTTTGTCAAAAGCTTTTGCTGCATCTATTGAGATGATCAGGCAATTTTCATCTTTGGCTCTGATGAAGGGGTGTGTTACTGTATGGATTCATGTACACTGAGGCATCCTGAACTCTTGTGATGAGCCGCACTCAGTTGCGATGTATAATCTTTGTGACGATTTGCTTCATTCTGTTTGCTAATACTTTACTGACAATTTTTCCACCTATATTCATTAGAGATTGGCCTATGGTTCTCTTTTTTGATTGGGTCTTTCTCCAGTTTTGGTACCAGCTTAATACTTGCTTCCAGGAGTGAGTTTGGGAAAATTGTTTCCCTTTCAATTTTATTGAAGAATTTGAGAAACATTGGCATTAAATCTTCTCTAAATTTCTTGTAGAATTCAGCTGTGAATCCATCAGAATCTGGGCTTTTCTTTGTTGATAGGTTTTTTGTTAAATTTCAATTTGATTTCCTGTTATGGCTTATTCAGTTTTTCTACCTTCTTAACCCAACTGTGGCAATTCATGTGTATCGGGAGACTATGCATTTCTTTTGTGTTTTCCATTCTGTACAAGTAAAGATTTCAGAAGTAAGTATTGATGATCTTCTGAATTTCTGTAGGGCCTAGTGATTTCAACCTTTTCATCTGTTACTGCATGAAGTTGAGATTTTCTTTCCCTTTTTTGATAAGATTGGCTAGAGATTTGTTAATTTTACTTATTAAAATTAATAAGATTTTAAGAGTATATTTTTACATAAGATGAATAGTAGTATACATATTTTTCCTATGACAGCAAAAAATATATAATGATTTAAATATGAATGTATATAAATTTATATAACATTTATATTTATATAATTTTCTGTGCATTAAAAATACACATATCAAGAGTTAAATTTAACAGAAGATAAACTGAGCATGTCTTGGAAGAAATTCAATTTTTCAAAGAAAATTATACAAATTGAAATCAGTGCGAACTTCAGAAGGACCACAGCTGTCTGTTAAGTGCTCTCCCTTCAGGAAGCCACAGTGACTGGCATATTCCAATGAAAGCCCTCTCAGCGTCTGTTGGTGACTTGTAGACGGATCCTGCACTTCACGCGGGAGCAGAGACTCAAGGCCAGCAAGGGCGTGGCTGGAGAGAGCCCCCCACCCCCACCCCAGCACGACTCTGCCGCAAGGCATCGATGCTTTTGCGTTCTTTTCCTACTTAGCCGTAAAGAACTACCACGAGCTCACTGGTGCAAAGCAGGACTGCTGCGGCCTGCGACTGCTGTGGGCCAGGGCGGCCCGGGAGGGCTTCTGTTCAGGCTCTCACAGGGCTACAAGCGAAGGTGGCTGGGCTTCCCTATCATCTGGGAGACCTGCCTGGGGTTCTGTTTCAACTGCAGGTCAGAGTCGGAATCCAGTGTCCTTTGCAGCCGAAGCACTTAGGTCAGGGCACTGAGTATTTGTCTCAGGAAAGGTCAAGCCATTCATCTGAGCGCTCTCACACTCCACCAGGTCCCCAGGCCATGCCATCTTCATGCTAATGTGAAAACCAGTAGATCATGCATGACACTGTGTTTGCAAAATACACGTAGCCTTCTCCGTGCACAGTAATGTAATAAAGGGAGGACCGGGTCAGGTTCTCCTGGCTAAGATGAAGGTGGTGGCTTCTGCACATGGCAGGAGGATGCAGCTGCAGGAGCATGCAGCCAGGCAGGGCCCCTCCGCATGTGTCTCCCATGCTTATGACACTCACAATCATGTGGAGACTATGTAGGAATCGGGGTGTGTGAATGCACCCCTCTGAAGATGCACTCACAAAGAAAAGTCACGGTGTTGCAGGTGATGGCTGATGCAGTGCTTTCGTTCTGACTGCTAATCATGAAACGTTTAAAATTGGATTTAGAGAAAGAGTTGCATAGCAGGATGAGTGGACCAAGGGAGCACAGGAGGTAGGGAGGCTTGAGGACCGGGGCCCAGGATGGCACCAGTTGGCAAATTCACTTCTGTCAAATTAACTTTCATGAATGAGTGCCATCAACAAAATAAAAAGACATCAAGTGACAATCTAAAGGACAAGATAGGAAAGACGGGGCCTTCTCTGCGCCTGCACTGCGGACTGTTGTCTGCTAATTAGACCTTGGCTGACTTCCGGTGCCCTGCGTAAGCAAAGCCCTCAAGGTGGAGCACTCTGGGCCAGCACTGCAGGAGGGGGCCGGGCTCCTCCCACAAGCTCATTGTTTTGGGAACCCCCTATGGGCTCCCACTCTTCCCACCACCAAGGATGGCAAATGCCGATGGGTGTTCCTAAAACAGCCGCGTTATAAATATATTTGCATGTTCAATCAATACTTTCTCTTAGTTTTCTAAGAAGAATGCCTCTTTAAGCAGGGTTAAACTTTCAAATATGAGATCATTTTTGTTGGAAGATTTTTAAAACTGGAACCTAGAATTTTAAAACTAAAACTTGGCTTAGATATCAGTTATTTTGTGACTACGAGTGAAAGGTGGAATCCATTGGGCTGAAGAGGGAAAGAATTCAAATGGAGAAAATGGGAGATAAAATCTCAGCAGATGGTAAGCATTTTTAGAAAAAACAGGATCCATCATCACCATCCTTCTCCGATGCTAATGTATTATCTACCCACTCATTTAAAAATGTTTCTACGAACATAAAACTTAGTGAAATAAAGAACAATGTCTTTAAATAAACCAGGTCCTATGATTTTACAGTGGTGGCTGCATTGTAAGTATAGAACAAACCTACTTTGTTGGATAAACATGTACCTAAGCCTCAGTGTAGACTGAAACAGTACAAGAAAACCATGTGCTTCTCCTCACGATGCTTCTGGGTCTTCTGTTGTCTCTGCCCAGCAAGCTGTCTATGAATAGGCTCCTTCTCTGGAAACTTCTCTGCCTTCCTCACCATCCTGGGGGGCTGCCTGTTTACCTCATGGCTTTTCCAAGCCGAAGTTTACTTTTTTTTTTTTTTTTGAAGACCATGTTTAATGAATTTATTCATTTATTTATTTTCTTCTTTTGAGTCCTTATATTAGGGAGACTATACGATATTGGCATATGTTGGTCTGGTTAATTTCATTAATGAGTATATGTTCAAGATACATCCATTTATAAATGAAGTCTTCTAGTCTATCATTCCATATAGCTGAGTAATATTCCATTTTGTGAAAATACCACATCTTTTTCAACCATTCTTCAGATGATGAGCATTTTGGTTGTTTCCAAGATTTGGCTATCACAAATTGTGCTGCTATGAACATAAGTGCACAAATATCACTATGGTATGATGCTTTCAGTTCTTCT
>PVKN010035439.1:0-11640 GCA_004027915.1 Capromys pilorides | reverse complement strand
ACCTGTCTGAATACACATACTAAGCAGGAGATGAACCGAGTAAGAAGCCACAAGAGCAAGTAGGAACAGCAAGAAGCTAAAATATAAAAGAACACATGGTCAGATCTGTCTGGTACGACGGACTGAACCCATGGGTTATTCTACCACTACACTATACACCATCCCTTTTTATTTTTAGATAGGATTTTGTTCAGTTGCCCAGATTGGCCTCAGTCTCCCAAGCAACTGGATTATAGGTGTGTGCCACTACACTCAGCAAAGTTCGTCTTTTCATAGCATTCCATTACTGAACAAATATCTTCACAAGTGTTGACAAAGTCTACCTCTGAATGGTAGTCATGATTTTTTTTAAATCAAGATAACTGCATTCTTGTATATCTAACAAATTTTATTTCAATATATACTAGTTTCAAAATAAAACACAAAATCAGAAAGAGAAACATTTTTAAAATACAGTACAAACTTCCTCATTTTGCACTCCTGTCTGCTGACTGCTGACTCAGCCACTCAGCAATCCCAGCACTTCCCTTTTAGGACTACTTGTTTTTCCTTTTCTAAGTCAAGGCCTAAGTTTTAGTTATGAAATTTCACTGTCCTGTTTGCCTTTCCTGTCTACCATTCTTCACTGGTAAAGTTAGCACTCTATTTCCTAGCATTTATTTAATATAATACACTTTCTAAACCAAACTAAAATGATGCAATTAGCACATGTTTAGTGATATAACCTGAAAACTGTGCAAACAATGTAATGATTCAGGTTCTCCTATCAACACTGAAGAAAGAAATAGCACGCATAATTCTCTGCTTATCCTTAGGAAGATACTGGTATGACAAGGTTTTAGCACTAGAGCTGTCCTCAGGGAACTGCCCCAACATTTAAAAAAACCCTAACCTTGTGACTAACTTAATATTCATTAATAAGCAGCAAAACTGAGAGGTGAAAGCACACTTATAGTTAAACTGATACCCGGAGATTTCAAAAAATCACTGCGATATCACTAAAAGGGATATGTGTGATGATGTAGTGAGCTCATATTCAGCAATATTCATTTATATGTAAGACTACCGTATAAAACACCAGTCTTCAAAGAGAACCGAGATCCTCTGAATGGGGCTTCCCTGAGGTGTTAAGTACAGTTTGCAAGTTCAGAAATCATGAAAGTTTGTGTTACGGTTTATGCCTAGTTGGTCCCCCCAAATCGTCATACAATCATGGGGCGGGGACTTCTACAGTTTGAGACATGAGTCATAATCCACTGGGATTATGTGTTTTAGTACTGATGGGGTACAATTGGTTCCTCCCTGGAGCATGACCTGGGCCTGCCTAGGATATGACTGGCTCCTCCCTAGAGCGGGATCAAGGGCCCATCCTGGGGTATGATTGGTTCCACCCTAGGGCGCAATGGGCCCACGTCAGAGTGACTGAGCACAAAGAGACTTTTTAAAGGGCTGTTGTTCTCTGCTCCCGTGGTGGGTTGTTGTTCTGCCGCCATGAACTGGATGCCCTCTGCCCTGTTCCACTCAGCCTTGGGCCAGCCGAATATGGACTGAAACCTCCAGTAACTGTGAGCTAAATAAACCTTTCCTTCCTTCATTATGAGTGTCAGGTATTTGTCCCAGCAACGAGTAAAAAGTAGCTAAGACATTTGTCAACGCAACCCACAATAAAAGCAAACTGGCTAGTTAAAAGCTGACTTGCTGGTCAGGGATATAGCTCAGTGGTACAAACTCCTGCTGGCAAGCACAAGTTTCTGAGTTCAATTCCTGGTGAAAAAAAAAAAAAAAAGCTGACTTGCTTATCAAGAGTTTTGGGATAAAAGCAAGAACCCTAAGTCAGACAGATTCTGTGTATTTTAAATATCCTGGTTAAAGCCTGTTTCTCTTGGCAAAACAAACAAAATGAACTTATTCATGCATCTGTTAGCCATGGTGTCAGATGCTGAGCATAAGGTCCAGTTCGAAGGGACTTCAGTTTAGGGAGGAGATTAACTATGGGAGTACAGAGAAGCCAGGGAAGCTTTCTGCTTAAGTAGTCCCTGGGCCAAAACGTAGAGATGAAATGGAACAGGCATAGAACTTGCCTCAGAAAGTAAAGCGAGACTGCTTAATGACAGGAAAAGCAGATGGAGAGAATGAAAAGATTACAAACCTTGCTTGAACTGAAAATTAGTTGCTAATCAGTAACCTGAATGGCTGACAAGTTCTGATTCACTTTGGCCAATTCGACACAAATAACAAAGCTGAGTAAGTCAGTACTTATGGATATAAAGCAAAATTCTATCTTTAAAAATTAGCCAAGATTTGGCTTAAAAACAAATCGTAGTCATGTATTATATACTAACATTTTGGTCAACAATGGATCACATACATGACGGTCATCTGATGAGATTATAACATTATCACTGGAAAATTCCTATCAGCAGGGGAATCACAGCTGCCCTAACACCATGGCGCAGCACATCATGAACATGCTGTGGCGGTGCTGAAGAGAACAGACCTACTGTGCTACTGGTCATATAGAAGTACAGTGCACACCCTCATCTAAGTATAAAGTACTTGATAGTGACAATAAACGACTGTGTTCCTAGTCTATGTGTTTACTGTTTATCACTGTTTTAGAATATACACTTTCTAATTATGAAAACTAGTTAACTATGACGCAGCCTCACACAAACCCTTTAGGGAAGTACTCCAGAGGAAGGCACTGAGGTTTTTTGCACGCACGAGTGCACATGTGTGCATGCGTGTGCACGTGGGGTGAGAGTAGTACAGGGTTTGAACCCAGGGTTCCCTTTGTCTAGAACTATAGCCACAGCTCCTTATAAAAAATACTTTTAAAATTTTGAGATAAGGTCTGCTAAGTCACTAAGTTGCCCAGGCTGGGCTAAAACTTGCCATCCTCCTGCCTTAGTTTCCCAGAGTGCTGGGATTATAGGTGTTTGGCATAAGTCCTAGCTGAAGAAGGCACTGTTATCATAGGTGACAGCATAGTATATGCTACTGTTCCTAAAGACTTTCCAGTGAAACAGACCATGGGAAGGAAGACCTTGCGTAACTTTAGGCTAATATGTACATGTCTTAGTTTTTAGTAAAAGGTTTAAAATATAAAAATTTTAGAGAAGGCTTATAGGTAAAGACATAAAAAATATTTTTGTATCGGTATACAATGTGCTGTTTTAAGCTAATGTTATTACAAGAGTCAAAAGGTTTAAAGAATTAGAATGTTTATAATCCCAGCACTCGGGAGGCTGATGCAGGAGGGTCACTGCAAGTTCAAGACCAGCTTGGGCTACAAAGTGTGCTCATTGCTAAAATTAAAAGTAAATAAAGTTTTTAAAAATTCTAGTAAGTGAAGATCAATTTAATAATAAAGAAAGAAAATCATTTTTTAAGGGCCGGCCAGCTCAGCAGACTAAAGCACCTGCTTAGGCAGAGCACAGCCACCAGGGTTTGGGCCCGGGCTACCAGACTGGCCCAACCCAGGGTGCAGGTGAGAAAGACTGGGCATGGTGGCAAGCGCCTGTAATCCCAGCACTTGGGAGGCTGAAAACAGAAGAATCACCATGAGTCCGATCTGTGAGACCCTACAGACCCTGTACTAAATACATTTTAAAAAAGGCACTTTTTCTAAGTGTGGGACAGCCTGCGAACGTATGCAGTGTGTATAAAGTCCAGTGTAGCACCCAAGACCTTCACACTCACCATTCACCGACTTCTGGTAATGGTAAGCACTTCATATAGGTGTACAATGGTTAACACTGTATTTTCACTATATCTTTTCTACTTTTAAAATATGTTTACACACACAAATACCACTGTGTATATAGGAGTAAGTACAATAATGTGCTGTTACAGGTTTGTTACCTGGAGCAGTAGACTGTATGATATACCCAGGCTGCGACAGGCAATGCCACCTAGGTAAGGACAACAAAACTGCCTAATAAGGCATTTCTGAAAACACAGAAGTGCTGTCTAACTACAAGTAGAGTCCCCTGAAGCTACAGAGAAAAAGATGTTGTAACTTCAGAAATAACCAAGCTAGAAATTATACAACAGTAGTTTATGGAACTTATTCTTCTGTTTTCAGTATACAACTAAAACGGGAGTGGGGGAGAAGAGGTGAAGAGGGCAATGGTAAAATATAGAAGAAAAAAAAAAAAAAACTCACCCAAATCCAAGGATACCAGTATTAGCCATTACATAAGCTAGGCCAAGGATGCCACTTCCCATGATGGCATTCATCAAATTAAAGACTGAAAAACCAAATGAAACTCCTGAAGATCCTTGTCTATTAAGTTCCTGTAAGTACAGAATTATAACTGTTAAATTTCTTAATGATCAAGTTCAAATTTCATTTAAAAAACACTGAATTGGAGGGCTGGCCAGATAGCTCAGCAAACTAAAGCACCTGCTTAGGAAGAGCACAGCAGCCAGGTTGGAGTGTCTGGGCCAGCACCACCACCAGGGTGCACTGAGTTGGCGATTGAGACTTGGCACGGTGGTGTGTGCCTCTAATCCCAGCGCTTGGGAGGCTGAAAACAGGAGGATCCCTACAAGTCCGATCTACATAGTGAGACCCTGTAGACCGTATAGACCTCGTACTAAATACATTTTTAAAAAAACAGAAATGACTGAATGGTCATGGAGACCATCAGCAAATACCCAGACTTTCTGCTAAAATTCTTCCCTTTCCTTTTCTGCTAATGGGTGTCCCCAGAATCCAGAGCTCGCAGGGAAAATCATATCTGCCACAACAGAGGCCAAGAAGTCTTCAGGAACAGCCATGATTAACCACGTGAATGCCAGGGATAAAGGAAGATAGCACAGGAATGGGGTGGAGACCCACAGAAAGGACCTGGCCTCAGCTCATGTGATTTCTGAAGAATCCCTGAGTCAGCAGGAAGTGCTGTTCACACGTCTTCCTTCCCAGTTACTAGGACTGCAAGCTTAACCCTTATTTATATAATTAGCAAGTCTGCTCCGCTGTAATGATGGTCAGGGCTACCTGCAGTGACAGTAGAAGCAATCACGCTGCTTTGGCAAATATATCTCTGTAAACACCTCGCTCCAAACAGCTAGAAACAAAATCATAAACTGCTACAGAGCAAGGCCACAGCTCCGCCCCCGAGGCTCCCCGGAACCGGAGCACAGTGGGTCCGCAAGCGAGTGCCGAAATGGGACCTCGGTGCCTAGGGCCGAGCTGCCCACCCTCCGATGCCTGTACTAAGACGTCAACAGCTTGCCAATGACACATCTCTGGGCCCCTGCAATGATCTTCCAGGCCCGGAGGAGGAACCGCAGCGCTAACCCACAGCGGGTGACCCAGAGCCACCGCGCCGCTCGCACTCAGGGCCGCAGCTTCCTCAGCTTTGCTTCCCACTGCGTGCGAGGCTTTTCTGTCCTGCTCCCCCGACCTCTACAGAATGAGGGTGCTAGCCCCGGGACTCGGACTCCAGCTGCTGCCCTTTCTCGGGTCACATTTAGCCAGCCGCGTGGGGAGCCGACGGCCTTCAGCGCCTGCAAGCCTCCTCAGTGCACTTACGTTGCTTAGCAACGGACGCAGCTCCGCCGCCCCCGAGTCTTCCGACTGCTGGACCGAGACGTACCAGCCCCGCTCAGCGCTGCCGCTCCCCAAGGACGCCTCCATGCTGCTCCTCTGCTGACCACCAGGTCCATGTGCGAACTCGACTCTGGCGCTCCGCTCGAACTGTTATTCGCTCGGAGGTGGAGCTCTGGGCCGGCCTTTCCGAGTTCTCTACCTCACCCGGCAGGCGGGAAGAGCGAAAGGAATCGTCGACGCCTGATGACGCGACGCCCTCCGCGGCGCACGGTGATGACGGCGCGGCGGGCCGCACCACCTGGCCCCCGTTTCCGAGCCGCCGCGGAGCATGAGGTGAGGGGCCTGGTCACCAAGCCAGCAGGGGAGCGACGCCCAGGCTTGGAAAGGCAAAGCCGGTGAGGTGACGGCCTGGTGCTAAGGGCCGGCAGGGCCGAGGCAGTGCCGGTTAGCTGGGGTTGCTCTGACGTCTCCCAGTCGCCCGTGTGCAGAGCTTAGGTCCGGTACTGGGCAGCGAGGCCTTTCGGTGCAGCCTTTGACCACATTTTTAGGGATAAGAAACTGAGGCTCAGATTCGCGATTTAACGCAGGATCACCCTGCACCTTAGGCGTTAGGCCAGTCTGAACCTGAGTGTCGATTTTGACTTCGTTGCGGTATAAAATCGTGGTGCAATACCTTTCCCACCGTAATTGCCTATTAAGTACTTTCGAAGATTAACAGATACTGTGCTTAAAAGACTCGGAAAAGCCCCTCCTGAGAACGCGGAAGCCTCTAGTTGTAGATAGGACTCATGGCAGTAAAGCCTCGGAGACAGATAAACTGGCAATATCCGATATTAACACATCGAGGCCAGTCTTGTTGGGTTTAAATTTCTTGCTTAATCCCTTACGTGCAGTGGAACTGTGAGTTAACCTATGTGAGGGAAACAGAGCTCATTGACGAAGCAGCATGCCACTACCCGACTGACTCTCAGTACTGATAACACAGTATCTGCTCTAATAAGCACCCTTAAGCATAGTAAACGTGTTTACCTAGTAAGCATCGCCTTTGGTAATGCTCTTTACTGACTGCTTCCTTTGAAGATGATTATTTAACACACATCCTAGTCTTCCAGTACTCATCACGTTCTATAAAAAATTGTAGATAAGAAGGTCAGTGAGTACAATGAGTGGATAGATCACCAATTCCTTCATCCAGACAGCAGGTGAGCAAAAGCTGCAAATAACAAAGTCCTCCTATCCTAGAAAAGATGGTACACTTCTCCCACAACTTAAAACATTTTGTTTAGCAGGTTATTTGAAACAGGTTAGATTTTTATACTCAAAAGTTTGTGAGTATGTTCATTTGTAACTATGGTATTTTTTTCACTGAATACTTTTTTCTTTTAAAGAATCTTATGGAGGCCATTTGGATTCTCAAGACTTTTGAAAGTAGAAAGCTGTAACCCAACTGAGTCCAAATTGTCGATTCTGTTAGTGTTGACAACACTGACACAGAAGCTTAGGAAAGAGCCTATTTTCTTACTAGGTCAAAGGAGAAGATTCTCAACCATGCCAGAAATGGAAACAAATAAGAGCACCTCTGAACTGTTTTCACCACCTTCTGATGTTCGGGGAATGACAAAACTTGACAGGACAGCTTTTAAAAAAACAGTCACCATTCCAGTGCTTAAAGTGAGGAAGGAAGTAGCCAACAGGTTGTTGCGATCCCTTAAAAGGGCAGCGCTGCAGCGCCCAGGCATCAAGCGTGTAATTGAAGATCCAGAGGATGAAGAATGTAGATTAATTATGTTGGATCCCTATAAAATACTTACTTGTGATTCCTTTGAAAAAGCAGAACTCAGTATTTTAAGTCAACTTAGTGTCAGTCCCCAGATATCTAAATATGATTTGGAACTAACTTATGAAAACTTTAAGTCAGAAGAGATCCTGGGAGCTGTGCTTCCTGAAGGTCAAGATGTGATTTCAGGGTTTAGCAGGGTAGGACATATTGCACACCTGAACCTTCGAGATCATCAACTACCGTTCAAGCATTTAATTGGTAAGTGCATTACGGTAATGCTCATGTACTAGAAAGCAATTCTCATTTTTTGTTTTGGAAATTATTTTTGAAATGCTACAGAGGGATAGTTTATCAGTATAATTACAAGCCACATTTTGAGCTGCATGCTCTCTTTTGAAAGACCATTTGACATGCTCATTTCAACATAGCAAACTCTAAATATTGGCCAAGGCTTTTGTGTATACCAATACAAAATGCATTTTAGTGTATGAGACTAAGGCTTTTGGGACAGTGGTTAGTACTAGCTTTTATAAACAGGATTTTCACAGACAAAAGGACAACATTGCTGGGAATTATTTTCCCAGAATAGTTTAAAATCTATATTTAATGCTTTGCATGGGTAGGATTTTAGAAGTGTGCTGTTAGGCATTAACTTTGTTTTTATTGATGAGAGGGATTGATAATGTATAATGGTAGTAAAATAAATACTTAAGTGGATCCTTACAATTGTTGACTGGGTACAGATGCCAGCTATAGTCTTTCCTAGTTATTCCCTACCCTAACTCAAACAATCCCTTAGCATATGTATTTTTTAAAATTCATAAAGAGGCACTCAAAGGTTAAAAATAAAGAATTCCCATATAGTAATAGTTTTAAGGATTTTACTATAGAACTTCAGAGTAATTCACTTAAAAATTTTCACTCCTTATTTAAAATTCACTTCTGTACCTTAAAAATTGAGTCCAGATATCTGAAGCAGAACAGCAAAAGAGTAGTGATCGCTTAGAATGTATTATATAACCAGGTGTCCAGGTATCAGAGCACAAGGAAACTTCTGATTGTATTTCAGCATGTTTGTATTATTTTGTTCATTTTATTTTATTTTTTAATTCAAGAATGATTTTTTAAAAAACTTTATTTATTATGTTGTGGCCGGCTCAACCTGCCCTGGGGGTGGAGCTGGTGCAGCATGTGGTGCTGGTGATCGAACCATGGTCCCTGCCGCTGCCTAAGCTTGCCCGAGCAGGCGCTTTAGACTGCTGAGCCATCTCGCTAGTCCTATCTTATTCATTTTATTAAGTTACAAATTGTTCTTTCCTTATGCAGTGAGATAATATGTCGATTTTTTAGAAATTTCTGAAGTGCTGACAAAAAATAGACTATTTAAGGGCATCATTGATATGCCATTTTACTATTTTTTAGCTTTTCTGCTATTATAAATATTTGATGAAAAGAACATTTTATTTATGTCAGATTCTAAAGAATCAATGTTTCTCTTTTGGAAACATTGTTTTGCTTACATATATTTCCAAAGTGGAGGCATTTGTTCAAGCCCACAGTAAAACAGACATTTGGTTTGGGGCCCATTGAAACAGGCAGATGTTTTTGCTGATGTTTTCTGAAACCATTTGTTGTCCAGGCCTTCACATTTCTTTTTATTCTTCCCCACTTCCCTATAGTCTGACTTGTTGATTACTTGCATTAGTACATTTGAAGTTTAGTAAAAATGTGGACAACAGTGGATACCCTGTCTCAAAAAAAAAAAGTGGGCAAGTATTAGGTACAGCCTAATGCCTCAAAACTTTTTTTTCTTTAAAAGTGTACATGCTTTGTGTATTTTCCTATCAGAAATTAATTGCAATATGAGTTACATACATTAGGTAGGGTAGTTTTAAATCTATAAAGCCAAAAGAAAATACAACTTATTTCTGTTAAATATTTTAACATTTACTTTATAACAAAGAAGCAATATTTACTATTAATTTTCATCTTTTAGGCCAAGTTATGATTGACAAAAATCCAGGAATCACTTCAGCAGTAAATAAAATCAGTAATATTGACAATGCATATCGAAATTTTGAAATGGAAGTGCTATCTGGAGAAGAGAATATGATGACCAAGGTAGAATATTTTATTATCTCCCAGTAGGATGTATATCAAGATTAGTGTTCAGAATCAAAATAGATGAAAAACTGATGAATATGTAAAACTCTGAGGACTTACATATTATTGGTGAAATAAATACAAACAATAAAGTCTTCTCAGAAGAGTAGGTTGAATTCTGACATATGGATAAAATAGATTATCATAAAAGTTTTTTAGTTCCATGTTTCTTTAAAATGCCAACTGACAGGGTAAGTGACAAAAGCAAGCAGTAAAATATGTAAAGACATTTAAGCCTTTCTAGTTACCTAGAGAGACTTTCAGTTGGCAAATCTTCCGTGAACATTTTCCAGTCTCAAACTTGCCTAATTTGACTAAGAGCATTTGCTGTGTTTTATAAGAGAAAAAGAAAGTCCACATAAATTTTCAGCTAAAGTCCAGGAAAGCGGGAGATAAGAGGATATTTCTCTTATCAGATTTATATAACTGCAACTTCCTGAGGTCATATTCTCTTAATTTTGGTTTTATTTTTGGTATTCTAAAATGTCTATGGTGGATCTCACAGAAATGTTCCAAAGTCTTATTTACTTTTGGTCATGATTTAGCTTCACTATATGTATTTAGTTTACTCATGAAAACTAAAATATTAGAATGACTCATTCTGCATACTTGGTATAATTTATATATAGGAACTTTTCAGAGTTCAAGTAAAGCCTTAGTAAAATACATCTCAAAATTATGCTTTTTACTAAAAACAGGGAAGCTTGTTTGGTCTATGAAACTGTTATCAGCAACTACCTACATACTGCGAAGAGGGTTTTTGCCTCTCTATTTGGTGACCTAAGAAAATAAGCCATTGAGTTAGTCTTCCTGAAAAATTCCTCATGTGAATTGGAAATAACATAATGGCCTTTCAGAAATGAGATAGAGAGCTGTTTTGCTTCAAAAAGATAACTTCTTTTATGAACAAGTATAGTACAAGATACTAACTGGCCCCAGAAATAGCATAAACACCAAGATTCTAATTAAAATGCCTTTAAATCTACTGTTACTTGCTCTGGTAGTAGTAGTAGTTAAATGTGTGCCACTATGTGTGTATACATACTTATCTAGTATTAATCGCTGAAATTTAGTATCAAGATTAACCAAAACCATACCTTTTCAGGTTCGAGAAAACAACTACATATATGAATTTGATTTTTCAAAAGTATATTGGAATCCTCGCCTCTCTACAGAACACAGCCGTATCACAGACCTTCTCCAGTCTGGGGATATTCTATTTGATGTTTTTGCTGGGGTTGGGCCCTTCACCATTCCAGCGGCAAGGAAAAACTGCAGTGTGTTTGCCAATGATCTCAACCCTGAGTCCCATAAGTGGCTGTTGCACAATTGTAAGTTAAATAAAGTGGGCCAAAGGGTGCAGGTCTTCAACTTGGATGGAAAAGACTTCCTCCAAGGACCAGTCAAAGAAGAGTTACAGCGGCAGCTGGAACTGTCAGAAGAAAGAAAACCCTCCATGCACATTGTCATGAACCTGCCAGCAAAGGCTACAGAGTTTCTTGGTGCTTTCAGATCACTTTTAGATGGGCAGCCATGCAGCAGGAAGCTCCTTCCCAGAGTGCACTGTTACAGTTTTTCCAAAGATGTTAACCCTGTCGAGGATGTTCGGCAACGCACGGGAGCTGCACTAGGCATTTCCTTGGAGGCATGCAGTTCGGTTCACCTCGTAAGAAATGTGGCCCCTAACAAAGTAATGCTATGCATCACTTTTCAGATCCCAGCTGCTGTACTCTATAAGAACCAGACCATCAATCCAAGTGAGCAATTCTTAGTGAAATAAATGTAAAGTATCATACTTTTCATGTAGATTTCTTTGGGATATACATATTTATTTGGAATTAGATTAGACTAATTCTACTAATTCTAGTTTAAGATCCATGGCCATTCAATTTAACTTGCTTCTAAAAATTTTAGTATGGGCATAGTTCAGTCTAAAATAGAGTCTTCATTAATCTAATAAATCCACAGAAATGTTATTTCATGTCAAGATCTGACTACATTAAAAAATGTTTATGCCTACATTGTTTTTTAGAAAATACATTTAACTGTTAAAATACCTTATCTCAAATAGGTTTTCTGTATTTGTTTCAGGGGACGATGAAGAGCCACCTGTTAAACGGCAGAAGACTGATAATGA
>PVKN010035438.1:0-11635 GCA_004027915.1 Capromys pilorides | reverse complement strand
GAAAGAAAGAAAGAAAGAAAGAAAGAAAGAAAGAGAGAAAGAGAGAGAGAGAAAGAAAGGAAGGAAGGAAGGAAGGAAGGAAGGAAGGAAGGAAGGAAGGAAGGAAGGAAGGAAGGAAGGGAGGAACAGCTGTGTGCTGGCATGGGCCCTTGCTTTTCATATTAATGGAAATTAAAAACTAAAGCACAGATTGACAAAGAAAAGTTTAATTAGAAGATAAGAGAAAATGGTTAGGTACTTTAACTTGCACAGCTGACAGAGATCAGGCTGGCCTGACACAAATAATAAAACTAGGAAATGGGCACCAGTCTGAGGAGCTGGCAAGGGCACACTCTGCTACAGATCAGCTGTTGGTTTGTTTCTGGCCCCTCTGCAAAGGTGAGTGACTTTTGTACTTGTTCTGTTTCCATGAAAGGATTGTCTCTGTTCATGGTGAATTTAGTCACATGGAACTGTTTTTCCTGGAACCCACCTGGCCCATCACAGGTGTAGGACAATAGCTGAGAGGCCAGGTGTCATTGGATATCCTGTAATGCCCTTATCTTCAAGTTCACTGTCTTGAAGGGCAAGGAGATTATGTAAATTCAGGGCCAAACAACCTTGTTTTTCTGTTTTTTTTGTTTGTTTTTTAAGACAGACACTTCCTGCATGATTAACAGACCTATACACAGAGTTGAGAAGGGGATTAACCCAATTAGCAATACACACTAAATGAAGATTAAGCTTTATTCCACCTTAGCTACCTATTGAACTTCTGCATGCTGAAGTAAGGAGTCCTTAAGTTCCTGAGAGTCTCAGGTGAAACATAAATTGTGATTTCAATGAGTACCTAGGGGCCCAGGGTTCTGCCTGCACCCTGTCCATACGGGGGCCTCACGATATTCTCAGAACTAGTTCACGTCCATCTTCCGGCATCTCTTCACCCCCAGCTCTGTTTAAATGGTATATCAAACTTGAGACAGAACATAAATTTACATATATGAAGTGATGTAAAACATGACAAACTTACTTTCTATGAAAGCTGGGCTTTCTCATATACAGTTGATTACAGTGAGATCAGTCACGGCATTATCAAATGGTGTTACCAGACACCCAGGGAAGTTCTTTGCAGGTTCTTAGTTTCGTAAACAAAGAATTGGAGAATATATAATAACAAAAATGGTAATGGAGATGCACATTTATTAAAGATCAAAACTAAGCATGCTGGGGGTGCACCCACTGGGACCCCCCTCCTGTCCCTCTCTTAGACAGGACCTTTCTTTCCCTCAATAAATATGTTGTGCTCATTACCTAAAAAAAAAAAATGCTCCACAGAGTGAAAGCAGGGGGGTGAACAGAATCACAGGGGTTATGACAGAGAGAGGAAGGAGGCTTTCCTATCTGGAATTCCTCCGTTGTCTTCTCCTTCATGCAAATAAGGCACTGGGAAAATTGTTCCATCAAAAACTCACTAGTCTGGCACAAGATGTAAATTGTCCCATCAAAACACTTGCTTGGATTTATTCTAGGCTAGCCCTACAGTAGAATTATAAATGTGATTATTCAGATGGGTTCCATGCATGGTGCTCATGGACTGCTGTCATCCTGGACTCTGTGTTTTGCTGCTAAGTCTCCATTACATGGACAGATACCACCCAGTTGCTTTGCTGGTTCTACCCCAACTTTATCTCCTACCCTAAGGGATGTAGATGAAGGCATTCTCAATGTCCCAGCCCTGAGCTTTCACACACAAAATTCAAGGGTCCTATTCAACTATAGTAGCTGAAATGAGTCAATGGTGTCTGATTAGACCTCATATCTTTTAAAAAAAATTTTACCTTTGTACATTCATTAAGTTATCCACAGTTTTAGTTTTGAAATAAACATGTCATTTCAGCATTCCTTCCACTTTTCTGGCTGTTGTCTTTATAATGATCAACATTTGTCATTGATCATTAGACATAAAGCAGAGATCCATCTAGATTGTTTAATTTAGTGTTACTATAGTAGTTTGTTTAAAAACTACATGAGGGCCGCAGCCCTGCTATAAGGACAGCAATCTACCGCCCTGAACACAGGTGCCATACCTGGGGTATTTGTTGGCCCTTAATCCTTCAAGTATGACTCCACTTTTTAGAACTGTTACAACAAAGAAGGTAAAACAGGTCTTTAAAAGTAGCAATTTTCTTCAGAGATAAAGAGTTTATACTTCCTCTTGCCTAGGACATAATGGATACTCTCTCCTGTCCTCCACTCAGAGGGACAGAAAGAATATGCAGGTGTTGGCCCCAGGAGGAGAGCGAAGCTTCCTTTCTATGGGGAAGAGAAGAAGCCAAAAAGTGTAGTGATGACACACCATGGAAATTTTGTCACCTCCTGTCCCACTGTATTTCTCCTCTCTCTCTAGTAATGCAAAGTCCTTTTCTGAACTAGCATGACAGTGATTTGAAGCAAGAAGAGGTTCCTCCGGTTTCTCAGAGAGGGAACTAGCTTTTAGTAAAGAAGTTTTGCTCTTTCACCTGCCCTCCTGTGTTCTCAGGAAGCTAGAAGAGGTAGAAACATGAGCGAGCCATTGAATTTTTTCAGTATCTCTCCTTATTAAATTTAGGCCCTTGATTCTTTATTCAACATTAAAGTCCCAAGTGGCGTTTCAGTAGCTATTTTTTCTGTCAGTACAATTTATAGCTTTCCTCTAAGAAAGATTTCCAGAGTTCTCAAATTGTATTTTTTGATTTTTTTTTATTTTTAAAGAATACAAAATAGTGATAGAAACATATTAATTTGTATGCTTTATCTGAAGGCTGTTTTGTAAATAGTCCTCTTTATTAGAACACAGTAATTTTAGTAAACAATACAACTACAAAAAAGTCATGCTTTGAAATATTCAAATTGGTTTCATAAAAAGCAGCAGTAAGTGGACAAGGTTGCCATTGTTCTGAATGGGGCCTTACTGCCGCTCTTGTAGTCACTAAATTGCTAAAAATGTGCCCTATTTCTACAGGTGCTACCATGGAGCTTCAGGATATTAGAGAAACCATATAGTTAGAGATAAATTGAATTAAGTCCCAACCATGTTCATCTTTTGCAAATCCAAAAGCATCAGGTGGTCCTGAAGCCAGCTCCCCACGTGGAAGCCCAGCACTCACACACACAGGCAGCTCGGCTCATCGAGTCCAGTGGCCCCACCTGCCAGTGTTCTCTCCACCAGCAACCACCTCCAGGAGCAGCACACGGAGATGGAACAGGTCCAGGAAGAACTTGTTCTGCCTGTGGCACCCAGCAGGCAAGGATGGGGCTTAAACCATCAACAACAGCAACCCCTTCTTCTGCAGATTTTGATCTAGAATACAATGGTGATGCATTTCAGCTGAACTATAGATCACTCACATTAAATGGTTCAACGCTTACCCTGAAGAACCTCCAGGCCTGCTAGTGAAGCAGAGTGGTGAAAATGTTATAATAATGACCCATGATGAGGGTGTCTTCTTTCACTTTTCATCTCCATCATTCTAAACCATGTCAGTGCCCCACTGACTTTGTATTCAAATGACGTGGTGAACAAAACACTGTTAAATACATTACATATTTCTTTATACGTGTTTAGTAGGTGAATATGCATCATGTGAAGCAGTGATCAAATTGTGCAGGAGTAGAACAAATTAAGCACAGTCAGGGGAATTGAATTCTATGCTTAGAGATAAGAAAATCTTTCTCTAACTGACCTAAGAAATTTTATACTTAAATCCTTCTTTCCTTTAAAAATTTTTATTTCATACAGATCCTTTCTTAGTACATTGTAGAATGATTTTGGACTAGTTCTGGGAGAGTTATTCTGTGCCACTTCAGGCTATTTCAAGTCAGAAGAGAAAGATACAACTGAAGATATCAAAGTTGTGAATCAAAGAAGTGTTGAGCTGATTGAAGTAACAACTTGTGAACACAGATGTCAACAACATAGCAGAGAAAGGAGGAAAATGTGCACTAAGCCAGTATGATTATACTTCTTTCAGAAAATAAGAGTAAGCCTCTCTAGGATTATTATATACTTTATAAAATAAATAAAATGAATGAAGCATGAATGTGTAACAAACACATTCTACTTGTCCAGGTTCGATAAATGGACTTAGAGGCAAGACGAGAAGTGAACGTGACAGCTTATTCCTTGGTTCTATAAGGAGGAACTGTTGGGAGCACGGGGTGACTACTCCTTGCTGGCCACACACTAAGCTGAGCTGAGGGCCTTCCCCAGGAAGGATTCCTGAGAATGACAGAATATGTGCCTGCTGGGAATGGGGAGATAGCTCTGTGGCACAAGTGCCTCCCTAGCAAGTGGAAGATCATGAGTTCGAGACCTGGTTCCATGAAGAAGGAGGAGGAGGAGGATGAGGAGGAGGAAGAGGAAGAAGAGGAAGAGGAAGAGGAAGGAGGAGGAGGGGAGGAGGAAAAGGAGAAGGAGGAGGAGGACGAGGAGGAGAACGAGGAGGAGGATAGGTGCATGCCGGGTCAGCACATGGGGTCTCCTCAGCACAGGGCAAGGGAGCTGGCAACCAATCACCCACCTGACTGAAGAAAAGACCAATTCCCAGGAAAATTTTGCTGCAAGACTCAAGCATTACCCAATCCTGGAGAGGAGATGCAATTCCTTGGCTCACAGGCTTGGTGAGGGGAGAGTTAAGCAGAGATCGCTTGGGATCCCTTGGGAGATCAGCACCAGACCAATAAGTTCAAGGGTCTATATTCTGTTGAGGGAGGCCAGGCTCAAAGGGTGAAATCAAGAGGGGATTGTCCTGAAGAAGAAGGTCACAAGTGGAGTGCTGGACCTCTGGCATGGCTGCCTATGCTCAGCAGAATCCTGTGGGCTGAAGTATTTCTGTCTAATACCCAGGTAGTCTGTCTGCACTAAAGTCAGTCTTACAAGGTTTGATTAGTGGATATTTAGGATAGGCTCCCAGGATTATACAATGCCAGGTTGTCACTTGATGCCACTGATGCCATTGAATTTACTATTGTTGCTGAGGTGGCCTATAGTGGATAAGGACGGTTTTTAATCTATGCCAATAACCAGATACATACACATACACACACACACACACACACACACACACACACACACACACACGCACACACACACATACACACAGCAGATGTTGGGAGCAGCAGAAGCTGGAAATCAGTCTAATATGAAAGTGCAGGACGAGGCCACAGTGCTCAATGCAGTCAACCTACCACAGTCATGATAAAAACGTTCTGCCTGGTCAATTTCAGCCATTAGTCACTAGGCAACTAGTGATACTAACTTTGCAAAGGTATAAATAGACATTGTCACTGTTGTTCTTGGAGTCCTTTGCCAATCTGGCAAACAGGTCTCCACCTGAACCCAGCTCCTATCTCTTGACGGTCTTTCCCTCATTCCTGCCACTGTTTCCCCCTGGGGCACTCCAAGACACCAATGAGTCCCTACACACAGGATCACAGAATGCAAGGCAACAAAAGACACCTGAGACTTCCCGAGTCTCCTAAGGCAGAGCATGGTGTACATGCTGAGAGGTAGCAAAACCCAGAGAAAAGCTCACAGAAGCTGTGCAGAAACGAGGTGAACTCAAGAAGGAAAGGAATAAAATATTCACAGCATTTTCTCTCCATACACCCGTGCTGAGTTTTAGGGAAACTAATAAAAAATTGAACAACCCTACCAAAACAGTGGAAAACAGGAACAGGAAATTCTCAAGAGTATAAAATCCTGGCACACATATCAGACAGAAAAGCTAAACTTAAAAACAAAACTGTATAGAAATCATAAATTGCAAAAACGACCATTGTTGAGTGTCTGAAATTAGGGACGAAATGTTAAATTATCAAAAAGTACACAAAGAAGCCTTGGAAAACATAAAGGACCAATAAGAGAGGATCCAGCGAGTACTGGGCAACACTAAGATCAATCTTAGACTAACTGCAGCTAAACGAAACCCAGAAGATAAGACACATAAAATTACTAATTATTCTATATTTATAGAAATTAGAGGAGATAACTTCACAGATATGGGAAAAGAGCCCAAACATACAAGAAAGCTAGGCTTACAGAACTCCTAGCAGCTGTGATGCAGAAGAGGCGCGCCAAGACACATCCTTGTTAAATTGCCAGATACCCCACAACCACAGTAAAAGAAGCAGAATTTTAAGACCACTCAGAGGAAGAGAAAACAAGTCTTTGCAGAAATTTTGCAGCTTTCCCACCATGAATCTTAAAGGCCAAAAAAAACGTGGAGGAAATTGTTGTAAACCCTGAGAGCAAATAACTTCCAATCCAGACTAACCTGTAAAACAAGTCTTCCTTTCCAACAGGTGGAGAAACAAGGCTACTTCATGAAAAAGATCAGTTCAGGATGGACCGGTGAGATAGCTCAGCAGCTTAAAGAACCTGCTTAGGCAAGCTTAGGTAGCCTCAGGGGACCAAGATTCAATGCCTGGAACCACATGCTGTGCCAACCCTGCCCTCAGGGTGGGCTAAGCTGGCAGAGAGAAAGAGAGAGAGAGAGAGAGAGAGAGAGAGAGAGAGAGAGAGACTTAAGACTATGAAATCAGCACTTCATAAAATACCCAAAAGTATCTTAGATGGAAACAATGAAATTATTGCAGCTAAATACCCAGATTGAAAAAAAAAAAAAAACCTGAGAAAATTCAATGGACAAACAAGAACAGCAGCAACAAATGACAGGAAAACAAAAACAAAGGAATCACCAATAGAGAAAGAATGCAATTACAATAAATAATTGGCATATCTCAATAATATTCCTCAAGCTTAATGATGTCCACTACCCAGTTAAAAGAAACAGATTAGTGGACTAGATCAAAAAATGAAATCCTGTAGTCTGTTCTATTCAATAAACTCGTCTATTCTAAAAAAACATTCGTAGACTAAAAAAATTAAAGGGTAGAAAACAATATTCAATGCATCAAGACCCTGAAAACAAACAGAGGAGACAATTTTAATTTGAGATAGGGTAAATATCAAGCTGTAACTGATTAAAAGCAATCAAAGGTTCATTTGTCACTATATTCTACTTAAGGGATCAATCTGACAAGATGAGAAAACATTGGTGAATATTTATGCACCAAATACTGGAGACCTACCTTCACAAAAAATTAATGGGGAACATAAAAGATCAAGGAAACACACATTTATAACAGGTGATCTTAATCCTTCACTTTTGTAAAGAAGCAGATAAACTAAATAAAAAAAATTAGCAAAAAAATACTGAAGCTAAAGCATAACCTTAAACATAAACACCTAATAGACAAGCGTAGAGCGTTCCACCCAACTACAGCAGAGTATAAGTTCTTTTCTGCAGCCCAGGCTACATTTTCTGAAAATAGATCATGTATTAGTCCACAATGACTGCTGAAGTAAATATAAAAGAATTGCAATCACAACATGTGTACTATTTGGCCACTGTGCAATGAAAATAGAAATGAATGGTAGAAGAATTTACAGGAAAAAGTAGAAGAATTTACTGGAAAATTAACAAAATCCTCTTAAATAAAGGTCACAGAAGAAACCAAAAAAAGAAATTAAAAAATATTGGGAAGGTACTGATGATACCATCCATGACTGAATAAAACCTCTGAGAGAGAATGAAAACAGTGCTAAGAACAACGATGTTTTATAACCAGTGCTTACATTAAGAAAACTGAGTGTGCTCAAATCCACAATATTATCAGGAATTGTAAGATAATGGGGAAACAGCAATTTAAGCCCACACTGAAATTAAAGAGGAAAATTTTAAAGATGAAAATAGCAATTAGTGAAATGGAGACTAATAAAAAATATTAAAAATCAATAAGTTATGGCCAGCCAAATAGCTCAATGGATAAAAGCTCCTGTAAGCAGGTGAAAGGCCCTGGGGATTTGACTCCCAGGCCTGCAGTGTCAGCCCGGCCCTGGGGCACACTGAAACAGCAATTGGGCATTGTGGTGCACACCTGGAATCCCAGCTCTTGGGAGGCCTTAAGCAGGCGGATCGCTGTAAGTCCAATCTAATAGTGAGACCCTGAACACCCTGTAGATCCTTCCCTAAAATAAAAAAATTGATAAGTTGAATAGCTTGCTTGATATAATATGACATGAGCAATAGGTATTTTAATAACGTGGTTACCACTTGTGATGTCTAGTATCATTGCCTGATATCATAATGTAAAAATATTCCACAGGCAAGCTTTAGCTTTCATAATAACTGAAATTTTATATTTCATATAGACATAGATCACCTTTTCCACTGCTCGATTTTGAGTCTAGAAGGTCAAGTTTGCTGCGCAAGCAACCTGGCACTGAGCGACATGCCATCCTAGGTAATTTGGTGGTCAGGTGGTGCCCATGAGATCACATGGGGACAAGACAGAGGCCACCACTGCCATCCTCCTGCCAGTTGTTGCCTGCAGATTGCTACATTTCCACAGTCTTACAGCAGCAATCTGGTATGTAAGTGTTAGTGAGCATTCAAAGTTAATAATATGCTTGGAAAATCCAGCTGACAGCACAAGGACCCGTGACCAGGAAGGTTGGATGGAAGTCACGTAAGGACCGCTGCGTTGTGGACTGCTCTCTGGCCTCCCAGTGAGAACCACAGGGACACTGTCAGCGTAGGTGAATTCTCCAGTAAACTGATCCTCTCTTCTGTGATGTGGGTTAAAGTACAGAGTGACATCCTAATATTTAATTTCAAGTAATCTTAAATTCTGCCTCGACTCCCAAAGGTTTATCCACATTCTAACGTTAGGAATTGTGGCTATGATTTCATGTGGAAAATGAATCTTTGAAGATACTGTTCTATTGCTTATGTTCACAGGCTTAGGTTCATTTGTTTGCCCCAAATGAGGCCATACATTTTGGTAAGAAAAAGAAAAGAATTTCTCAAAACTAGCTTCATATCAATGGAGGGGCTCATTTGTCTCAAATCATCATTCCATTGCGAATAAATGGGTAAAGTTCTCTGATAGCAATGGATGGCCCAGAGGAGCGCAGGCCATGCCAGCCTCCACCCTTGTTTAGGCCTCCGACTAACTTCAGCTCTTCCCCTGTTTCTCCTGGAGAGGAACGGGGATCCATTCTCTGGGTTTGGTGCCTGCACATTCTATATCTGCCAGCCAAGGAAAGGAGGAGATGTTGGTTACATATGGAAAAGTTGCTTATCTCTAAAAGAGAAAATTCTACTTAATGTTTTATCTTGGACTATCAATTACAATATAATTTAATTAAAGATATCGAGCTAAGACTATACTGGTGTCACCAAAGGACTCACACTTGCACATGGAGGGGGAAAAAAAAAAACAAACAAAAAAAACTTGGGACTATGAGGGTTCTACAGCTCTTAGGAAGTAGGATGTGGTTAGGGGCGTGACTGCAGATAAAATCTGGCAGGGCATGTTGGCATATCTTCCTCCTAAGGTCCTCCATTGTCTCTCTCTCTCTCTCTCTCGCTCTCGCTCTCGCTCTCTCTGTTTTCTGGCTATCATAATGTGAACAGCTTGATGCTAGACAGACCTTCCTCCAATGTCATTTTTGCCTTGGATCCAGTTGATCAGTGAGTGAAAATGTGAGACTGAAAATGTAAACTTCCCTGGGCCATGTGCGTCAGGCATTGTCTTCTAGCTACAAGAAGGTGACTGAAGCACTGACCACTAATGTGGCTTCAAACGGCCACAACTCAGCCTCTACTAATGGAAGGCCTTAGGCAAGTGCACACACAAAGGAGGAGGCTGTGCAGCCCTTGGGGTAGAAGGTGGGTGGATGTGGCCACAGGTGAAGGAATGTGATGGCCATCAGAAGTGCATATTCTGCCTGGAGCCTCTGGAGTAGTTCCAATCCTGCTGGCGCTGCCATCTCAGCTTTTGGCCTCCAAGTCCCTGCATGTGACCGCCACCAAAGCTGAGGTAATTCGTTATAGCAGCCACAGGAATCTCTCAGTGGCATTACACACAAATTTAGAATCTGCTGATTTAGAAATTACTAAACAAATACATGGAAATCAGAAGAAAGAAGGCTCTTCTTTAAGGTTCCAGTGGAAAATGATGGAGCATAATTCTGCAAAGGGCTTGGCCAGATGAAACCAGACAACCACGTCTTTGAAGGCTGATTATGCGTACCAGGGCGAAGAAGATGCAAAGACCAATGCTCTGTGCTGGAGGCCGTGTGAAGACTCACGGTCTTCACCATGTGTTTCCTTCAGCTAGCACATGTCTGGGGCTTGATACACTTCCCTCATCACACAAGAAAGAGCTGAGATTTAAAGGTTCTGCAAAACTTCCCCAAGGTCCAAGAGCCTGTAAGTTCTTATGCTGGAGCTGTGGCCATGTGACCACGTACTCTGGTCTCAGACCACCCAGTATTCATCCAATGCAAATGAGTAGCTTTGGGCTTCCTCTCCTGGAAGAGGAGAAGCATAAATCATAGATTCCCCCAAAACTACTTTAAGTTCTGTGCTTTTTGAAATAAACATACCCATACGGAGCAAAATTCAAGCTAGAAAATGTCCTTCCATAGTACCTGGTGAGATTCTGCATGTAAGCAGAAGGCGAGGACATTTAACATAGAGTCTTGTGGTTTTATATATCAAAATGAATTACTCCTGCATCACTTCTACCTCCTGAATTCAGGAAATCTTAACTTAGTCTTTGGAATCACAGATCAGGATCTCTC
Source organism: Capromys pilorides (assembly GCA_004027915.1). NCBI lineage: Eukaryota > Metazoa > Chordata > Mammalia > Rodentia > Capromyidae > Capromys > Capromys pilorides. Next base: position 963 of record PVKN010035438.1, on the reverse strand, counting down.
AGGTTTCTGTTGCAATATAACATATATATATATATATATATATATATATATATATATATATATATATATGCTATAGCCTGAGTGTCTATGTTACTCTAAAATGGATATTTTGGAACCTAGTATCTGCATTTGGAGGAAGAACCTCTGGAAATCGACTCCCAGGAAGGCTCTGAATTCAACCTTACAACCTTACAATAAGCTGTGAACCACACAACAGTGATTGGAGGGGGACTTCGTTCTGTGTGCCATGTAGGGTCACAGACAAGCCTCCTGTGTGTGGAAAACAGCCTTCACTAAATACAGTCTGCTGGTCATTAACCTGAAGCTTTTCAGTCTAGCATTGTGATAAGTTAAGTTTTGGTGTTTAGAAACTACCTCCTCCAATATTTTTGAAATAATCTCTCAAATATGCTAAACCAGATTTAAAACTAGAGATGTTCTTTAATGTACTCAAAAGTCAAAATCTCTCTCTAAAGCCTAGAGGTCCTTCATGCTGCTTTCATCTTTGATAAGCTTTCCCAGGGACCAATTACTATAATTCTGCTAACTAACTGCCAGAACATGTATTTCCTACAGTACTCAAAGTAACCTTCTTTTGCCATTCACTCATGACATAGGCTAAAGTCACCAAAAAAAAAAAAAAAAAAAGAAAGAAAAAAAGAAAGAAAGAAAGAAATGAGATGCATTTCACCCTTTTCCTTCAGGCATGATATGCTGCAACTCTCAGAAATAGATGTGGTAAAGCAATATCAGAGCCTATTAATGATATCAGTCATATCACAAGATAAACTCTTAGCTTCTTTTCAAGAGCTAGTGTACGGATGGCCACATGTTCTACCAAGGTCTTTGAATGGCTACAAAAAGGCTTTGTCTCTCAATAGCACTCCATGGAGACAGAATCTAATCTGTAAGACAGTCTGGCCTACCTTGATCCCATTCCTTTCCCAGGAAAATGGGCCGAGC
>PVKN010035437.1:0-11635 GCA_004027915.1 Capromys pilorides | reverse complement strand
AGAAAAAAATGTTCTTTGCAGCAAACTAAATGTAAGTAATGGATACTGTAAGTGAAATAAGACAAAGAAAGACAAATACCAAATTTATTCTTCTGTATGTAGAAACCATAAAAGCAAATTTACCTTAGGGTAAGAAAGTGTGAACTAGGGGCACAAAAAAGAGTGACAGTAGGAGGAGCATTAAAAGAGGTGAGATATGACCAGTACATGCTGTCTATATGTGCAGAAATATCATAACAAAAAAGAGAGAGAAATATCATATCAAGCCTCCTGATATGATTAGCATATGTTAATAAAAAGAATTTAAAATGGTTTCCAGAATACACATATATCCAATTTATAAAAGAAACAAGCCAACATGGTGGCATATGCATATAATCCTACAACTCTGGGAAGCTAAGGAAAGAAGATCAAAGGTTTAAGTCCAATGTGGGCAATTTAATAACTTAAGAGGATCCTTCTCGAAATGAACAAAATACAAATATCTGGGCATGCAGTTCATTGAAAAGGCCCTCAGTTCTATGTCCAGTGCCACAAAAATAAAAAAAAAATTAGAAATCAATAAATTAAAATGATATATAAGTGAACAAGTGTAGTCATACACAAAGATATTTCTCAAAAAGCAAGAAAGTTTCCAGGATAGCATATGCACACTTCTAAACCAAACACATTGAGTTGTGCTATAAACACAGTCTTAAAGATAACATGGAGTGGAGAGCTACACAACAAAGCATTAGGTACAGTTCATATTGTTGTCCTCCTAGGAGTTATACAGAGCATAGGGTGTAGATGTGATACTTTTTCTAATCATTATTGGTACAAAAAAGTTTCTTCTCACTGAACTAAGAGAAAGTAGTTGTATATATAATCCAATGTTCCATAATTGCAGTGGGTTATTGGCAAAACTGGCAATGTTGAAAGCTGTTGATTTAAGCCTTTTACAGCTCAGCATACTAATCTAGCTTTATGTTTTATGCCTCATGGTTAAACTTTTCTGCTGGTTGGTTAAGGTTAAGTTAAAACAAGACCTGTATAACAAAACCAAAGGTCAGTCAAATCTCATCAGGGTTTACTTTGAAACCATGTATTGAGATACATAATTAGCATCTCAGGAGGCAAACAGCAATATAAAAGCCCAGGGACAGCAGTGGTTTGGGAATCCCAGAAAGCTGAGATTCAAGGAGAAAGATAACATCTTACCCTGAAGGCTTTCCATTAGCAATCTCCTCCCTTGCTTGAAACTTTTGTAATTAGTATTTGTGTGAACCTACCATTGGGCAAATGGAGGTCAGAGATGGTAAAACTTCTTTACTAAAGTTATTATGCACCTGAGCACATTCCTTGACCCCAAATAAAAGTGAGATACTTCTGAGAGTCAGGGCTCACTTCGAGAGACAAATCTCAGTGAATCCTCTGAGCTAAATTCATCGGGTCTTTGCGTTCCTTTCAGGACCGACACATAACGTTACAACAACCATGTACAGTGCTTTGTAGAACTGTTGTCAGTGTCAGCTATTTGGATGAGTCACGGCCATTACTTGGCCAATTTGCTCTCTATGAAAGACTGAGAGAATGTTTTTCTATAGGTGACTCTCCTTAGGCACACTATATATCTTCAATCCCTTTCCTCTGTAGCCCCATAATCTTCTTGAACAGCAATACCTGAAATGTACTACTAACATGTTTTGAAACTGTCACATTGTTATTTCTTATTAAATATAATAAAAAAAATAGCAGTACTTGGGCAGCTGAGATAGCTCCACAGTCTAAGCACCTGCCTGGCAAGCACAAGGTCCTGAGTTTGATACCCAGTACCCCAGTACATGCTGTACTGGCCCCAGAACCCCAGGCATGCTGTACTGGCCCCAGAACCCCAGGCATGCTGTGCTGGCCACCAAAACCAGGCATGGTGGTGCATGCCTGTGATCCCAGCACTGGGGAGGCTGAGACAAGAGGCTCACTGTGAGTCTGAGCTGTGCAGCAAGACCCTGTACCAAATGAATAAATAAATAAGTAAATTATTTTAAAACACAAAGCATTAGGTCTAAATTTTTGTCTGAAAAAGTATAAATAAGATAAAGTAAATTATGACCCCTAAAAAAGCTTCTATTAGTGGTTTGAATATGAAAAGCCCAGAAATGCTAATTATTCAATCTAAAATTTAAAATCATGAATGCAATATTGATGTATGTTTCTGATGCACTCTGACATGCAGAATAGTGAAGATGTTAAGAATTTATCCTGGCAAAAGTGATTAGAAACATTTCACATTTTCAATAGTGATATCAAAGAACTCAAGCACAATGCAGTCTAATTTAGCCACATACCAATCTATTCAAAAGCAGAGTGCAACTAAGTTCCTTATATGATATTACTAAGTCCAATGATTTAAAATTTTGCAAGTTTCTATATTAACAAATGAACACACCATTTTATTCCATGAATCTAATTCTTTCTTCTTATGTACAAGCTCTGTTTACAATTCTGAATGAAGAATTTATAAAGAAAAAGAAAATTAGTAAATCCTGCTAATGGACTTGCTTTACCAAATGGTAACCCTCTGTATCCAGAAACTACATGTTAGCAGATTTAACCAACCACAAATTGCAAATAAAGAGAAACTGTACCTTAAACAAAAAAGAAAAAGAAAATTAGCCAAAAATTTTAGCTAAACATAGTCATTTTAAAGCAGATTTCTAAATTTCTCACTATCTACCAACGAGCCTTTCCTATTTTCACATACTACAACCATGTGCACACCCTGGAGTATTTTCTAGCTAAATCATGGAACTGCTGCAAGCAAACCCATTATATATTCCCTCTCTGTTGGAAAAATTCTGCATCCAGCATCCTTCCTTCCTCCCCCTCCTCCTAGTCTAGCCAGGCCCGCCTACATATTCATGGCTCACATGAGCCCAACACATGTCACAGTTCACCAACTTCCCTGGATTATTCACTTGGTCTTTTTCCCCCATGAACATTTTTTTCCTGTTGCCTTGTGAACTCTGAAATACGTGTCACGACTGAAGAAACAATGAACATAATATCACAAACCCAGAAGTGCTCACTGAAGGGCATATCTAGTAAACATTGAACATTCAGCTCAAAATTATACCTTTCTCAAAGAGTGAAAGCAAATTTACCTATGTAATTTAAATGCAAAAAGTCTAGCAGAAATGAAGATTACTATAAATATTTCCTTTCAACTCCCTTTGAATTTATCTATTTGACCTCCTTTCTAGTCTATGACATTTTTTTGGCGAACTTTGTGCTAATATGTCATCAGCCAAGCTAGTAACAACAAGGAAATCCTACTGTAAGAAAAAAAATTAAAGGCTTTAAAATATTGTTGATTGAGGAACATAGAAAACATCATTTAAAAGCCTTCTAAATTACCATTCCCTCCGTTGCTGCTAAATTTCCCTTTGTCTCATTTCATGCAGCTGGTCTGAATGATGACAGAGTGGTTTGTGATTATGTGGGTGACATTAGGCGCCAGCTGAAATGGACACTAAAGAAAGAATCTAGCATTCTGAATTTATAATTTCTGCTACATTTGGCATTGCACCAACTTTACAAATATGCAGCCCCTTTCCCTCCTCTTTTTCTCCTGTAAACTCAATGGCCAATGAATGCTGCTATGGCAACAAAAGTGGGAAAGCCAGGGGGCCTTGGCTATAAAAAGAGTTTTTAGAATATCATGCTAACTGGGAGCCTAGTGGCAAACTATCAGACAACCACACACTGTTACACATCCTGTCTAGAAGCAAATGCTTCTATCAAATTTATTTACCTGTATTGCTGCAGAACTCTAAGAGCACTTAGCGCTATGATGGTGTTCATTTTCAATTATTGTATGGCTCATTCAAATCACACAGGTACATTTCCACCAGTTATGAGAAGCTTCTTAAAATAGACTTTTAGAATCTGAGCACAGCTGTCAAAATAATGTTATCATCTTCAGGAATCTGTTTCAAAGATAGTTATTGCAAAGAAATTTAAAAGTTATATTTCTATATTAGCACACTAAGTAGTTCACACCAGTTTAGTAAATCAAATATTCCATACTGCTAGCTTAATAAGATGGGGAGTCATGCATGAAATGACTGCCAGGTTAATGACATAGGGAGCCATGCATGGCATGTATTTGCATATAATAGCACAGAATGTTCTCCTAAATCCTTTAAATTACTCATCAATTCTTGAACAGCCACTTAACTAAATCCTCATCCAGAATCAGGAAGAAAGTTTTTTTTTTTTTTTTGGGGGGGGGGGGGGTGGTTGTTTTTTTTTTTTAAAGCACCTACATATTTGAAGTGACTAGATAAGAGCTAAAACAGAACCTGAAGAATTATTTTTGGTTGGAAATTCTAGTCTGATGAAAGACTTACCAAGCACATAGACATCTGCTGAGCCAGAGCAGAGGCAGACAGCACTGTCTCACACAGCTCCTTGCAGTATCTGTACCAGGAGTTTCACATCTAGCATTTGAAACAAAAATGTGTCTCTAAAGCAGTATGAAAAAAGAAAACTAGGTTAAATTTAGAATTGTGTATTATGTGCAAGGTTTTCATGAACTCGATTCTGAGTAAAATAAACAGATTTTATTTCACTTAGCAACCTATATATTCAAGTTCTTAGGGATCATATTTATCCTCGGTCACTTTGTTTCTATTCATAATAACTGAATATACTATTTGCAATTAGTACAGTTACAACTCCCGGCTGTCCCCAGAGCAAGCCAGGAAGCTCCATGTCACACAAAGGCTATTTTCTCCAAATGATTTTGATGCTATACAACCCCATCATTCTTCCTCACAGACATCCACTGAAACAGAATGTTCACACAAATCTCAAATCAAAGCCCATTTAAAGGAAAAAGGGAAAGAAAAAGAAAAACATGCAAAGATTTAGGTAACTGCTCATGTGTAGCAATAATTTGAGCTACATGTGGAACACATGCTCTACCTCAGGGTGCCAAATGCATTCTCTGTAGCCCTCACAGTAACGTGGAACATAGAACTATTTCCATTTTATACATAGGGAAATAAGGTTCACAAGGGTAAATAATTCTAGTAACAAGTTAAGTGCTTATCTGTGATTCAATGTAAACTGTTTCCTCTCACTACACTATCATTCTAAAGTATATTTGTTAGTAAAGAAAGAAAAGTATCTTGCGAAAATAAAGAAAAATAGGCTCAGAATGGCACATATTCTCTAAGCTTCTTATACTGTCAACATTCATATTCTGCACCAATGCAGAAGAGAAATAAATCATTTCTTATACTATCACTACCATATCCAGGAGTTTTGGGCAGACACTGTAAATGAGCTTGATGATAAGGTACATCTTGTTGCTTATTAATATCTCAAAGAAATTCTAAAACATAATTCCAGAAATACAAAGAAATATCTCACTCAATGGCAACATAAGCAATTATATATGGTCCATGGGTTGATAAACTCCATAAAGCAATGTTTTCTTTCAAGTACAGCACTTCCTTAAGGGTTCATTATGTCTAATTGGAAAATGAGCTCCTTTCCAGTGGGATAGATTCTTTACTGTCAGACAAAAGAGTCAGAAGTATAGCACGTGTATCTCTAAGTTGGGGTCAGAAATCAGCTGCTGGAAAATAAAAGATTTGCAACACTTAGCATTCATCAAATAAATGCTCCTACACATATTTTTCAATTGTAAAATGTTGCAGCACAAACACAGTAGAAGCAGGTTATTTTCTTCTATTTGACTCATAAGCTATATATAAAGAAATATAACCACAATTAAAGACTACAAATCCCTGTTATAGAGTCAAATTAAGACAACATCAAAATGAGCGAATTGAAAATTTCTGTCCTCTAGAAGTTCAGCGTCTACCTGGAAAAAAAATACTAAAAAACACTTAATTTTCTAGATTCTGTAATAGTTATAGACACACAGAGAAAAATTTAACCCAGAAAAGGCAGGGTAGTAGAGAGATTGGGAAGGTTTCCCAGGTGACATCTAGGTTGAAAATGACAAAACACAAAGGACTTAGTGAGATGAGTATGCAGGGAGGGAGCGTAGCATGTCAGTCAATGCTAGAGTGAAACCCAGCCACAAAAGCAAGGGAATTAACGTGGTGCAGGGATGCCTGGTAGGTGATGGTCAGGCCAAGACTCAGGTAGTGCTCACTTCTAGGAGATTCTGTAAAGACATAAATGTTTAAACTCAGTACTTTCTAATGCTCAGTACTTGCAACGTCAAGTATAGCCACAATAGCATATATTCACATCTGGAAGCTTGCAATAAACTAGCTGGCATGACAGATTTTGTACCATGAAGTGAGCTATCGAAGTCTGATTTTCTCTAAAAATTAATTAATTAATTAATAAAATAAAATATATGCACACACATTGCCTAAATATTGTCAAAAGAATTAACCTAAGCTGAGCTTTGGAAAAAATTGCAAATAACTCTGTTCTTTGTATGGTCTAGAGATAGGTGTTTCTTGGTGGTTTAGCTTTAGTTTTTTTTTTTTTTTTCCTTAGGCTAAAAGCACATAAGATTGTGCTCCTCATTCTTAGTTTATCCATGTTCTGCTTTCTTTTTCTGACTCACTTATTAATTTTAACAACATAATAAGTAATAAAAAGCTGTACATCAAAAACAAAATATATGAGATAGTCAACATCTAATTTTGAAGTACACTCTACCATCCGCCAATTGCCTCAGACCATGTAGCAATTAACCCAATTCTTATTCAACACTGTCTTGCTTCTAAAGTGTTATATGCATGTACTATATTAATGTCTATTATTTTATATATTTATTATTTTATATATTTCACTGATTGCAAATGCATTTTCTACTCATGTATTAATACTTAATTTTCCTTATCTTGATAAAAAAGATATTATGAAATTCATAATTCTTTAGAAATTGTTCTCTGATTTATTATAATATTGTATTGTTAAGATTATTATTATTTTTTTTTTTTTTTGCGGGACTGGGGTTCAAACTCACGACCTTGCACTTGCCAGTCAGGCACTTGTGCCACGGAGCCATCTCCCCAGCCCCATGCTTAAGATTATTCACAATATTTTGTCACTCTAGTTCTTTAATTTTAACAACTGTGTCATCCTGTTAGGTAAGGTATATGAATATATCTCACCTTGTTTATGTGCCTTTTAGGGTTTTTTTTAGGTTTTTGCTATTACGGGCAACAGCTGTGTAGCTGCTTATTGAATGCACAGAACTACTACTATAAGGTATAGAGTAACTGTTCCATTTTAGTAATGTCAAACTGTTTTCTTCTAAGTAGTTGCATTAATTTTATTTGTCTTTTTCAAATAGTTAAGTATAATTTTGGGGCCCAAATAAACAGTGAGCCCAGATTTGCTATGCAGACTGGTGAACCGAGCCCAGGTGAACTTTGAGGCCTTCAGGGGCCCAGACTCCTGTATAGAGGTTGTAAGAGTAACTTGAATGAGCTAGTCTGCCCAGAGGACACCAGACAGATGGTACAGAGGTACCCAAACGCAACTCAGGGAACTAGTTTATATATAAATTCCCAACTGACAAGCTGTTTTATTGTACAACTGCAATGTTTGCTCCTATGGTCAACAGTGCAAAATAATTAGTTACCAAAGTTTGTCAATTTCTAGATTTCACTTGCTGTTCCTCTTAATGCTAATTATACTACTATAACTAGGATACTGTATCTGTCTTAACCACATGCTCTTCCTGGGATAATAATATCAGAAAGTTCTGGGGTAATAACTTCACCAAAATCCTACACTGAAGGATTCAGGACAATGCCAAACAGAAACCAATAGCCCACTCTCAAATCAGTAGAGAAGGCAAGATCTTGGGACAAACAAAAATCAAGGAACTCTGACATATAGAAGAGATCCCTGAAGAACAGATTCTTTAAAGAGAGGGCCTGATTGCAGTGCTGCTATGTACTATCAAAATTTAACAGAAAGTATGACAGAAATCCAGGAGTTGCCTCTAAAAAAAAATGACAAGACAAAAGAGCAAAATGCAACCTCAGGCCCTCCAACCCATACAAAGCAAATCTAAGAGACATCAGCATAGAAGAATTTGGAAGTCACACATTTAAAACCTCTGAAATGATTGCAACTGAAGCAAAAAAACAAGTCTAGAGAGGTATACAGGAAATCAGATGAGAAATAATCTCTCAGGTAAAAAAGAAATGAGAACTACAATGAAAGAATTACTAAGTGTTTCTAAAGAACACATTGATTAAGAAAATAGAGGGGCATAGGAAAAGGATGAAAACCTTGAATGAGCAATATAGGAAAGATAGTTTGCATAAGACAGATCCAAAGAGATATAGGAAATTAAAAATACTATTAAAAGTTGGTGAACTCGTGAATGAAACTGAAGATAGACTTTCAAACCTTGAGAACATCATGGCAGATAGTGAACAGGAAAGGAAACAATCTCTTAAAATCAACAAGAATTCTGGAAATAATAATTCAGCAGCTACAAGAAAATACAAAAGTAAACAACATAAGACTAATAAGTGCCTATGAAAAAAGGAACTAACACAAATGACATAAAAAAGAATATGGTCAGAAGCAGTAGCACAAAACTTTGAAAGTATGGAGAAAAAAACCTGACATTCAGATAACTGCAGCATATACAACTCAAATCACATCAACAAAAATAGATTCCAAAATTTATCACAAGAACAATATACTAAAAGCTGCCAGAGAAAAGAAACAGATCACATTTAAAACAAAGCCCATCAGAATTACAACAGATTTCTCAACACAAGCCATCAAATAAAGAAGAACATGGAGTAAAGTATTTCAAGCCCTAAAAGAGAACAATTACTAACCCAGATTGATATCCCCTGAAAAACTTTCTTTAAAAATTAATGGACAAGTAAAATACTTCATGCCTAAGAACAACTAAAGAAATTCATAACCACCAAACCAACCCTACAAAGACTACTGAAAGATATTCTACAAGGGGCTCAAAATGACCACAAGTCCAGGAACAACAGAAAGAAACCAACAAACAAGGCAAGCAATTAAAAACAGAAAAATTGGGGAATCAACAGCAGGAAATTAATGTGATAAGCATAAGCCAATACATATCAATTATAACCACCAATGTAAATGGCCTTAACTCACTCGTTAAGAGTAATAGATGGGCAGAGTAGATTAAGAAATAGAAGTCAACGATATACTTCCTACAAGAAACACATTTAAGGGCTGGGGAGATAGCTCAGAAAAATAAATGCTTGCCTGGTAAGTACAAGGTCCTGAGTTCCACCCCTGGTACTAGAGGAAACAAGAAAGAAGAAACACATTTAAATCAAAAGGATATTCATAGGCTTAAAGGCAAAGGATGGAAAACAATATGCCACATGCCAACAACTCAGATGAAATCTATTCTTTTCACAGAAAATATGAACTTCAAACCAAGAATGATCAAATGAGATAAAGAAGGTCACTACATACTTGTTAGGAGAAAACTTCAAGAGGAACAGATAACGATCATAAATATGTGAGCACCAAATATAGGAACACCCAACTATATAATACAAATTTTGAAGTACAAGAAAAATCTAATAACCAATATCACAGTTTTAACAGAAGACCATAACACAGCACTATCTCAAAAAGATAGGTCAAGAATTAAAAAAAATAGCAGAGATAGCAGATTTGAACCAAACCCTTGAACAAATGGACTTAGTGAACATTTACAGAGTGTTCCACCCAACAACATCTGAATACACATTATTTTCAGCTGCATATGAAAAATTCTCTAAAATAGACCACATAGTAGTCCATAGATCATGCTTAGTTACATGCAAGAAAACTAAAATTATCCCATGCATGTAATCTCATCTTTCTGAAGTTTCTGCACCTCAAAAGAAATCAGCAACACAATGAAAAGACTACCCACAAATTGGGGGAAAATCTTAATGACTAGTCACTCAGACAATAGCTATATATCTAGAATATATAAAGAGCTAGAAATATCAAGCCTGAAAAATGCAAAGATCTATTTCAAAAATGAGCTCCTAAGATGAATACGCACTTCTCACAGAAAAAAATAAAAATAGCAAATAACTTCATGAAAAAATATTTCAACACTGGCCATTTGATAAATGCAAATTAAAAACAACATTGAGATACCATATCACCCCAGAAAGAATAGCTTTCATAAAAATATCAACTAATAATAAATGTTGGACAGGCTGTGAGAAAAAAAGGAACACTTCTCCACTGTTGGTGAAATATAAACTGGTACATCCAATATGGAAATTAGTTGACTACCTCTATGCTAATATCTGTACTCTGAGGAACTGCATTGAAGATAGCAATATGCAATACAAAACCATGGTTGAATATCTCTCATCTTGCTCTTCTAAATGTATACTGTTTCTAATTTCTTGTCAATTATTATATACTCTAAAATAAACTTAAAAAAACAAGAAAAATATTAAGGTTATTGAAAAAAGGCACTAATGTTTAATTATTTGACCCATTTTGCATACCTGTATCTATAAACCCGAGCAACAGATTTGATGATAAAAATGCATAACAACCATTACTAATTTTTTGTTCTTGTTTTGCAATTCTGTACCATATGTATTGTTCTATGTTATTTTCTTTCTGTCTTTGTTTTGCTATTTGCTTTAGCTTTTGTTTTCAATCTGTCCATTTCTTCTGTGTCTTCAATTCTGTGAGAGTAAAGATTCTCAAAGTAGCTATTTATGATCCTCTGAATCTTTGCTGGGTCTGTAGTAATTTCACCCTTTTCATTCCTTATTGCTTGAATTTGAGTCCTTTCTTTCCTCTTTTTGATGAGGTTAGCTAGGGGCTTTTCCATTTTATTTAATCTTTCAAGGGAGTAATTTTTTGATTCACTAATTCTTTGTATTGTTTTCTTTGTCTCAATTGCATTCATTTTTGCTCTAATCTTTATAATTTTCTCCCATTTTTGGGCTTTGGATTTCGTTTGTTTTTCCATTTCTAGTCAGTTTAGGTGTTGCATGAGAGTATTTATTTGTTCCTGTTCTGTCTTCTTAATGTGTGAGTTCAGAGGTATACATTTCCCTCTAAGAATTGCTTTCATTGCATCCCATAAATTCTAGTAAGTTGTGTTTGAATTTTCATTAAATTGTAGATATTGTTTAATTTCTTCTTTAATTTCATCTGTAACCCATTGGCTGCTGAGAAGAGTGTTGTTTAATTTCCATGTATTTTTGGGGTTCTTGTGGTTTCTTTTGTCATTTATTTCCAATTTCATTGCACTGTGGTCAGATAGTATGGGATAATTTCTGTTTTCTTGCATATATTTAAGCATGACCTATGAACTAATATATGGTCTGTTTTGGAAAATGTCCCATGTGCAACTGGAAAAAATGTGCATACACATTGGGTGGAGCAATCTGTGTATATCCACTAAGTCCGGTTGTTCCAGGTTACAGTTCAGTTCTGCTACTTTGCTAATTTTTTGTCTGCTTGACCTATCTTTTTGGGAAAAAGGGTGTTAAGGTTTCCTGTTAAGATTGTGGTATTAGATAGTAGATTTTTCATGTCCATTAAGGTTTGTCTTATATAACTTGGTGCTCCTATGTTGGGTGCATACATATTTGTGAGTGTTACCTAT
>PVKN010035436.1:0-11749 GCA_004027915.1 Capromys pilorides | reverse complement strand
AAAAAAAAAAACTAAAAAATGGTTTCACAAAATTACAAATTGCAAGAGAAAACAACTCACCACAGATACAACAAAAAGAAGCATTAGCAAGAAGCTGAGAAAATAGGATTAGAAAGAACTGACAAATAGGTATTATAAATTATGTTGTTAAATGTGTAGAAACCATTATTTAGAGCTGGGGAATTAGCTTAGTAGTCTAAGCACCTGCCTGGCAAATGCAAGGAACCCAGGTTCAATCCCCAGTACCACATATTGTACAGGTCCAGGAGTCCAGGGTATGCTGATCCTGCCCTGAAACTGGGTATGGTTGCTCATGCCTGCAATCCCAGTGCTGGGGAGGCTGAAACAGTAGGATCACTGTGAGTCCAAGATGCATAGCGAGACCCTGTACCAAATAAATAATATATAAAACAGGATTATCTGAGAAGAAAAATCAATATAGTTCCTTTAGAAATGAAAAAAAAAAATCAAACCACAGAGTTTTTGAAATTCAATCTTTAAGTTAACAGCAAATTAGACAAAGGTGAAGAAAGACTTGGATCTTCAGGCAATTTTCCAGACTGCAACACAGAGAGATAAAAAGACAGAAAATGTGAAAAGAGATTAAGAGACTCGAAATACAAGTTGAATTATTCACTCTAAATTATTTATCCTTTTTAACAGCTCTGTGAAAATGGATCTGAGCCCCTCCAATACATATATATTTGTTGATAGGTGACTTAATGTTAAGCTATGTCACAGCGGGCACTTGGGAAATGTCCCAACAGGGCAGAGTTTTGCCTTCTGTACTGATGTGCATGCTGGTATAACATGTTTCACTGCAGAAGGGATTATATGAATTCTTGTGGTCACAAAACCAAGGAAAGTCATAAATCAATGCATTTCCAAGGATACCATAAATCATGGTAATTGGTATAGCAATTACATCAAGGATCTAAGGAGTCATCAGCAGTGTCTTTGGATCCCTTTAATGTAGTTTTGGCGCAGTGGTGTAGAGCTTCAATATGAGTAAATCCATTTTAGTTTGGTCTGTTGGGTCAATTACGGGAGCTCAGAGCAAACCAGTGACCTCCTGAAGTTTTATTTACAGTTCTAAGTTCCTGGAGGTGAGAAGGTAACAAGCGATTTCAGAATGCTGTGATCACGTAACCACCATCTGAGCGGATCCTTTCAATAGTCACAGGGCCTTCCAACTGGTTTAAGTAAGACCAGAGTGGGCCTGTTCCAATGCATCTTCTATACCACTCTGAGATTCATCTTCCAAAAACACTGGCTCTGCCCTGTGCCTCTTTCTAGCCTGATTCCTACAGAATGATTTCTGTCCCAATTGCTCCTGGCATCAGGGCAGAACAACTTGTGCTGTTTCATGTTGAAAAACTGAAAATTTATGTTTAAAAAACAAACCACAACTCAGATGTCACCTTCTTTGATGTTCTTCAAATATACCAATCAGTAGGCCAATTTCTTGTGGGAAACAAAGGGGGGTCATGGGTTGTGTTCTGGATGTAAGGTCTGTATGGCTCACAGGGCCTGGAACTCGGCTTAACACTCTTCTGCAGGCTTTGTGGTTTATAGACATCTCTTCCAGCATTGGGGCACTCTGCCTATTGATATATTACATTACTGATGAGTTTATAGCATAGCATGCTTAGGAGATGAGGACTTGTTGGAAAAGGTGGGTGAATCTGAGTGTGCCCCCTCCCCGACTCATCCCTTTGCTATTTCCTGGCTCACACGAGGTGCGCAGCTTTTCCTTCCTGCGCCCCTCTGCCACACTATCATGCCTTTGAGCCTTCAGGCACACTGCCTTAGACCCTTCAGCCTTCAGTGCACACTGCGCACTGAAACATAAGCCAAAATAAACCTCTCCTCCATTAAGTTGTGGGTGTTGGGTATTTTGTCCAGAAATGAGGGAAGTAACTAAGATAGTGGCTCTTGAAGTTACCAGAATTTTTAAAGAAGAATCCCCCCAAAATATATTTTACTACAGCCCCTCAAAATTATGCTGCCAGCCCTCATAACCATGTCCACTAAAGGACCAAAGTTGTATGTCTCTGTTAGGTCCCAGGGCTGCTCAGATTAGATTATGTTTTTTTGTTGTTGGCGGGACTGGGGTTGGAACTCACGACCTTGCACTTGCCAGGCAGGCACTTATGCCACAGAGCTTCTCCCCTCAGATTAGATTATGGTTGCCTAAATCCTGATAGAGTCACGAACCACACTTCGAAAGCATTCCCTTCCCTTTCAGTTCAGTTTACTCAGTCTACTGAAGATGTATCTGACTGGTTTTACACAAAGGAGCTACAGGTCCTTAACACTCACTCAATTACATTTGCAAAAGAAAATGCTAGCCTGGTCCTAATTGTCAAGTTCGAGGTAGAGGGCATCTGCCCGAGGCTGAAGGCACATGCAGACTGCCAGGCCTGGAGCAGCTGTGCTGGGATTGGAGGTGGGAACAGTATGGTTTGACTGATGCCTTAAACTTTTCTGCTTTTACAGTTTTTCCACTCTCGACTTTGCAAACCACAAGTTCTCTGAAGCACAAATGTTTCTTCCAGTGATTCTCATCTCCACAACAGGAAAGTTCTGTTTGCAGCAAGGAACACAGGACACTTATTGATTAAAAGTGAGGAGCCAGTCAGTACCTCACCACAGCATGAGGACAGATGTCTGTTTCCTTGTGGTATTTTAAGTGCTACAAGCACACTCTGAACATCCCTCATGTCTTTAATACTATTCGCTGTAATTCTTTGTACATTATAGGCCCTGAAGAACTATTTTGCGGATAAAATATCTTTTTAAAGTTAATGGAGCAGGCTAGCCATCATCCAATCCAAGCTCTGGAGCAGGGCTCTTCTTTGCATACCTATAAGAATAAATACAGAGTTGCCACATAAAACCAATACCTTTACAAATACTGAACGAACAGATAACAGGTAGGTAGTCATTATTTCTTTTTTCCTTTTTCTGGTTTCACTATGTAAGTTCTGGATGGCTTTGGACTTACAGCAACTCTCCTGCCTCATCCTTCCAAGTACTAGGATTACAGGCATGTGCCAACAAACCTGGATGTAACTTTCTAAGAATTATATGAAGTTCTAAATTTATTTACTTAATGCTTTTTAGGATTCAGCTTAGAATTCTGTTAAGTGTAACATTGAACTTGTTATCTATTTTGAAACTAATGTGAAAAAGAAAAAGAAACTAATGTAAAC
Source organism: Capromys pilorides (assembly GCA_004027915.1). Taxonomy (NCBI): domain Eukaryota; kingdom Metazoa; phylum Chordata; class Mammalia; order Rodentia; family Capromyidae; genus Capromys; species Capromys pilorides. Next base: position 8,534 of record PVKN010035436.1, on the reverse strand, counting down.
CTTCTGTTAATTAGTGGTTTGAGTTTCCATATATATGTTAAGAGGATATTTCACATGTTGACATTTCCTTGCCTGATCAAGGTTTACTAATATTGTGAAGCAGAAAATCACTGAAGCGACCTTCAAAATTTTGAGGTATGGGGGCCGGCGAGATGGTTCAGTGGTCTAAAGCGCCTGCTTAGGAGGGCTCAGGCAACTGCGGGGACTGCAGTTCGATCCCCGGCACCACATGCTGCGCCAGCACCACCACCAGGGCAGGCTGAGCCAGCCACAAAATGAATAAATAAAGAAACAAACAAACACAACAAGCAAACAAATAAATAAATAAAATAAAATTAAAAAAAAAAAAAATTTTGAGGTATGAGAATAAAAATGCTAGACACATTAGAGAAGAGATTAAACGGACCAAGGGACTAAAGTGAAACACAATAAGGTCAAAGAAAGAGTACCTTTGGAGAAACAGAAGGTTGACTGAAATGGAAAAGTAAAAACAAGTGTCATAAGTGAGCAGATACAGATACTGAATGTGAATAATAAATAGTGCTTAAGTCATTGTGGAATAGCATGCTAGGGTATTTGATATAGACATTTGTTACAGAAGTGAGAGCTATAATAAGATACTAGGCTGGGGATAGTGCTCATGCCTGTAATCCCAACACTCAGGAGGTTGAGGCAGGACGATCATCAGGAGTTCAGGGCCAGCCTGAACTACACAGAGAGACTGGTCTAAAAAAGAGACAGAGAGAGAGAGAGACAGAGAGAGAGAGAATGAGAGTGAGAGAGAGGGAACAATATGGCTTCTCTAGTTAAAGATGGTGCGTCATTGAATCTTCAGAACAAACTCAGGACAGTATCTTGTTTTAGCAGGAGACAGAAATTAGTATGGGGGATCAAGTTTAAATAGTCTGGTTGAGTTCACAGTGGTGGTTAAGAGGCAGAAATGAATTTCAAGCCAAGCACTATCCAACTCCGGGGCCTCGCCATCTGTTTACTATTCAGCACTCAGGAGTGGGTGACCTTTGTAATCAACAGTCCGAGGAAAACAGGACTCCAAGGGACAGAGAATGTAATTCACATGTCAAGCTATAAGTTGTGGTGGCAGTGGCAAATGCCTCACACTCATGCACAGTCATTAGAGTTCTTTTCTACAAAAAGGGACTATGGGGAAGATGTGTATGTGTGCTAGCATGTTACACAGACATTTAGCTTTAAGTGTAGTTCTCCAAAGCCTGGGACTTATGCAATGATATATGAGCTAGCAAAATGTTCTTTGCCATCCCGTGATTCCTGTTCCCATAATTACTAACATTTTGTGCCCAGTCATTAAAATGTTTCAGAGGACTCACACCAGAGTTTACCCATAACAGGACAATCAAAGCCATATCCTGCGACCAAGATTCAGGAGAACAACTGGCCTCTCGCTCTTCAAGAGATCATGCAGTCTGACGATTCCTCAGCAATCTATCTGGTGAGCCAGTCTTACTACCCTCAGCTCATGGTTCAGCTCTCTCTCCAGCACACAATGCAGTACAGACCCAAGAGCAGATTGTCCCTGCTCCAGCCTTCCCTCCCTGCCATCCATGCAGCCTCGTGACATCTTGTGGCCTCTTTCTGCCACAAGACTGACCCATCCTTGCCTATTCAGATTCTAGTGATCAGATTCCTACTCTGGACCCTGGGTCCCATGACTGTGCATGGCCCTGTGATGCACAGACATCAGAGATTAAGAAGTAACTGAGTCTTCAAGGTAGAGCACAAATGAACACCAATCAATTGGCCAACACCAACAAAAACGAACAAAATAGAAAACCATACACTTGACTGAATTAAGTTACCTAGCCTAACACCAAGGGAAAACCTTATAGAAAATAACTTCTCCCACTTCTCTGTCCTCATAAGGATAACCTGATTTATTTTTTTGTAGTGCTTATTAAAGTGACTGGCACAGTCACTCCCCCATTGTCTACAGATTGTAAGTTCTAAGGAAGCAGAGACGCATCTCTAATACCTGTAACAGCACCTGTTACAAGGTGAGCCCGTCACACATTTAACCTCAATGAGCTCATAGCAAGAAGTGGGAGGAGGAGATAGATATTCCCTTGAGTTGGACCAAGGCAGTTTCTGAGGGTCTGCATTGTATTCTCCCTTGTCTGCTTGCCTCCAGTGTGTGTCTTAGAGAACTATCACATTGTTTTTCTTTTTTAACCAGGAATTGAACTCAGGACCTTGCGTTCGCCAGACAGGCACTTGTTCCACTGAGCTACATCTCCCACCCCTTGAACTGTCACATTCTTCACTCTAAACCACATTAGTCATTATGTCATATTTCTGCATTGAATAAGGATGGAAACAACAGGAATAATTATAACTACTATTTTCTAAGAAACACAACTTGACTTTGAACAGAGAGGGACATTTCCCCAAGGAATTGTTATGGCTGTTATGACATGTGAAAGTAGCTCAGAAGTGAAAGATAGGTGTGTTCTGGGGAAGCAGGTGGTGCCTAGGCAGGGACCATTTCAGACAAAGGTACAACATATTTAACCTCCTTGGCAGCCCAAAAGAGGTGATTTTTGGAGTTCAGGGCAGAATGAAAACATGAGGCACTCTATTCAAAACTGTACAGAATTAAAAGTCAAGCTGGCAGCAGCAGAGGAAGGAAGCAAGCACAGGGCCTATCTAGGCACGGGACCCTGCACAGCTACACAGTGCATGTGCACACAGAGGCCTTCCTACCTCGTCTTCTCCCTGGATGGGATATGAGGCTCAGGGGCAAGGGGAGGCAAGTGGGGGCCAATGCAGTTAAAGCAGAGGGTGCAGAAAGCGTTGTAAGAGTACGAGGTCACATTTCCCTGAGGATTACATCCATGCGCATGCAACAGCATCCTACAAAGCAATGCCATGGTGTTTTCACTGCCTCAATACTGTAGGTTGTGATTTCATATTTATTTAAGCACACATTAATTTGCATTAGTCGTTCTGCAATTGGTGACTCCACTGTTACCTTTTCCAATGTTTCCCCTAGTTTTATTATAGCACTGTCGAAATTGTACACATTTAAGACATACAATGTCTTAATGCAATGTTTTGATGTATATTGTGAAATTCGGATCATAACCAAGCTAATTAACATTTTTACTACTTCATGTAGTTACCTTTTTCAAAGCACATTTAAGGCACACTGCACTGTATTATTAGCTATAATCATATTGCTGTACATTAAAACTCTAGAAATTATCATCCTGTGTATTAGAAACTATATGTACCCTTTGACCATGATCTTCCCCTTTCTCCCACTCCAAACCCCTAGTAATCATCATTCTGCTCTACTTCTAAGAGCCTCATTTGCTTAGATACCACATGTAAGTGAAATCTTGCAGCATTTTCCCTTCTTTGTCTGGCTTATTTCAGTTGGCACATTCTCCAAGTTCAACTATATTCTCTCAAAGGGAAAATATAAATAATTTCTATTTTTTATTTTTTGTGACAGGATCATGCTACGTAGCTAATGCTGCCCTCAAACTCACTCTATAGTCCAGGATGGCCTTGAACTCCTGGTGATTCTCCTGTCTCAGCTTCCCAAGTGCTGCAATTACAGGCATGCCCTACCATGTCTAGCACTGTATGTTACATTTTGTCTGTTGACATAGTTGTTTCCACATCTTGGCTGTACACACAGTTGCAGATTTCTCTTTGAGATACTCATTTTATTTCCTTTGGACGTATGTCCACATTGGGAATTGTTGGATCACGTAGTACAGTTACTCTGTTTTTAATTCTCTGAGGAGCTGCCATCTGTTTTCCATAATGGCAGTACCAATTCTCCATTACCTCTAAAAAGTGAAAGGTCTATAGAAATCATGCAGGTGGGAAAAGCTGAACTCTCCTGTCTTATTTCCGTGGTACCCAAAATAGTTACACAGAGCTTATCAGTGGACTATGTGGAAAGCCATGAGCCTGACCTTGTACCTCTTATCAAAGCAAGCATTGTTGGACGGCAGCAGAGAACTGAAGTTCTTCAAATTTAAGAGAACATGGACAACTCATTACTTAGACCATCACTTGAGTTCAGATCCTGGTTTTCCACATACTAGTGTGTGCTTAGTCAAGATATTTATTTAGTTATTAATATGTTAACTTGCGGGGTTGAGATAGCCCAGTGATCTAAGTGTCTGCCTGGCAAGCGCAATGACTCAAGTTCGATTCCCAGCACCACATGCTGCGCTGGCCCCATGCCAAGCCAGCCACTGAAACTGGGCATGATGGCACATACCTGTAATCCCAGCACTGGTGAGGCTGAGACAAGAGGATCAGTATGAGGCCAAGCCGCATAGCAAGACCCTGTACCAAATAAATAAATAGATAAAAGATCTTTAAAAATATTTTTAAGAAAAGTTAACTTGTTTTAAGTATTTCAATGTAAATCTTTTAAGACATTTTCTAGGCATATACAATCTACTTTCATATTTTATACACAAATAAACTACACAAATTTTTTTACCTTTATTAGTGTCTATTAAAATAGTCATATCTTAATATCATAGGGTAATTGTTCTCAGAGCCCTTGCCTTTATAAAATTGAACATCAAGTTTCTCATATATAAAATATAGTATTTGTATGTAACCATCACTCATTATCCTGTATACTTTAAGTCACCTCAATGAGGGAGCCTGCATGACAGCTCAGGGGTCTAAAGTGCCTGCTTAAGCAAGCTTAGGCAAGTGGGCAGGGACAGAGGTTCAACCCTGTATCAATTGCTGCGCCAGCCCCACCCCCAGCGTGGGCTGTGCTGGCCAAAAAAAATAAATAAATAAAAATCACCTCCATGTTATCATGCATAATGCTGAATATAATATAAATGTTATATAGACAACTGTTATGCTGTATTGCTTAGAAAATAATAATACAAAAACAAGTCTGCATTTTCAATTATTTTTTTGATATATATTCAATCGGGGGTTGGCTGAATCACAGGACAGACTATATTACAACTGTCTTACAGACTTTCTACGATTTCAAATGTATACACATTATTCACTGAAATAGCCCTATTCACAAACATTCACAAACATGCCTCGTGTTTGGGGTTATTACAGAACAATACTTTGCTGAATATTTGTTTACTTGTACCAGTTTGATAGGATAAAATCCTAAAAGTGGAGTTTCTGGGTCCAATTTTTCTTCTTCTTCATTATTATTATTATTATTTTTTGTTTTTTTGAGACAGGGTCTCTCAATGCAGTTCAGACTGGCCTTGAACTCACTTTTGTAGCCCGGGCTGGTCTCAAATTCACATTGATCCTCCTGTCTCAGCCTCCCAAGTGCTGGGATTACAGGCATGCACCACCATGCCCGGCCTTATTTTTAATTTTAATAAATATTACCAAACCAGGCAAGTTATTTAAGTGGGCGTGATTTGTTCATTTTTTAAAATAATAAGCAACAATAACTTTCTCAAAGGATAAAATCAGATGGAGGCATGTAAATGTCTACTATACAGCAAATATATATATATAGATATAGATATATAGATATAGATATATAGACACAAATTCGACATTAACTCTTAACTATCAATTTCCTATTGAAATAGTTGATCAGTGCCCCTTATAACAAAATATATCCCTAATAAAAGCAAAACGTACTTAACTATCATGCCAATTTAAAATATATCTTCCAGCCAAGTACAGTGGCACAAAGCTGAGGCAGGAAAATCACAAATTTCAGGTTAGCCTGGACAATTTAGAGACCCTATCTCAAAATTTTAAAAAGGACAGGGATGGGGGGGCTGCATCTTCCGCCCTTGTCTTGCGATGCTGTAGCTAGCAGTTCAGGTCTACGTTTTCAAGCTCTATGTCAGAGGCTGTGGGGCAGGAGGACACCGGGTTCCCTACAGGCCTCCATGAGTAAAAACGTTACTGTTCAGTTTAAGTAATTTGGTTATTAATAAGATCCAACTATTTACAAAAGCACTTTGACAGAAAGCTGGCAATTTTAGACGTGTCTTTCCTCTTAAGCCTCGGGGGCTCTGAGGCGTCTCAAATTTGTCCAGAGTGCGGTAGGAGGGTAATGGGACTTCTCCAGGCGAAGCCCCCAAGCGTCGGGCCCAGCAGCCCCGGCTGAGCCCGGCCCGAGCGCAACTCCGCGGCCGCGCTCCCCGCGGCGCCCTGGACGCTCAGCCCCGACCCCGACCCGACCCTGCGGCGAGCCCGGGGCCGGGCACGGATCCCAGGCGGGTGGCTCTTTCGCGGCCAGGGCACAGCACGGCGCCGGCCGCCCCCTCGCGGGTCCCGGCCGCTGAACCGAACGCGGCGCGAGCGGCGCAGGCCGAGTGCGGAGCGGCGAGGGCGCCCGGCCGGCCCGGCGCGGCTTCCCACACCCCCACACGCGTCCCGCGCGGCGGCCGCGGCGGCGACGGAAGCGGCCGGGCGCGCGGCGGCGGCGGCGGCGGCGGGGGAGCGGAGGCCGGGCCGGCCGGGAGCCCGAGCGCGCTTCCGCTGGCCGCGCCGCGCCGCGCACGCCGCGGGAAATGGGAGGCTCGGCCGCGGGGGCGGGGGCCGCGCAGCCGGGGACTTTCAGGAACTGCAGGAGCGGGCGGCGGCCGGAGTCGCCCAGCGCCGAGACTCGGGGCGAGGCGGAGCCTCCGCCGCGCCGGGGCCCATTCGGAGCCGCGCCGTCCTAGCCCTCGCCCTGTCCGCCGCGGCGCGGGAGACGAGGCGGCCGCCCCAGGCCCGGGGAGCCTTTCGCCATGGCCACCAAGGTGAGGATGGGGGTGCGGGCCTGGCCGACGCTCGGCCCCGCCGCGGGGCGGGGAGCAGGTCGCGGCGGCCGGAGACGCCGGCGGCGGGGAGGCCCTCCGCGGGTCCTCGGGGCAGCCCTGGCCCGGCTGGCCGGCCGGCGTCCTCGGTCGCGGGCCGGGAGGCTGGCGGGGTCCTGGGGTCCGGACCCCCCTGGTGGGGGGGCGCGACGGGGCGCTGCGCCTTCCCAAAGTTTGCACCTGAGCCCGGGCTGCGGGCGCTGGACCGAAAGTCCCCGGGGTGTCGGGCAGCCCGGCGACCCTCCGCCGGACCTCGCCGCGGCCCCGACCCTGCTGTGCGAGAAGTCGCTGCCTGCGAGGACACCCAGCGCCGCCTCCACCGCCACTTTTTTTTTTTTTTTTTCCCTCTTTCTTCCCCCTCCCCGCTTTTGTTTTGCTACCTTTTCAGTTTGAATAGTTTTATCCACATGAGTAAAATACCGAGAGGGAAATGACTTGTGCTTTCGGTTACGTGTTTTCTTGAAAAAAAGAAAAAGGCCCAGGCCCAAATTACGTGGTGGAACTTTGACTGCTGCTTGATAATTGACTAAATGTTATTGACTTATTTTATGTTATTGTTTGTGAAATTAGCCGTCATCCTCCGGTAGCTGAGTTTGTAAAAGCTGCCTTCCCGGTTCCCTTTCCTGGGTCTTTTCCGTAGCTGCTTGTTGAAGTAGTCACGGGAAATGAGGACCTGGGATGGGAGGCGCCATCAGGGAGCTATTGATTGGTGATGTGGTAGAAGCCTTGGATTTACTTGTGCACATAGTTTTTCGAATCTCACTTATATAAACATCAACACTCATTTCCATATTTATTTTTGAAATCTCAAAGCTATAGTACTTTGAGTTGGTGAAAACCTTTGTTCTTTTGTTGTTGGTTTTAGTGGGTGTTCTGCTTTTGGTGGAGGGATAATTTAAAACTTGGTAAGAAATTTGAAATTCCTTTCGGAGATCAGAATTGTCTTCAGTTTCATCTGTTAAACTCGGTGTTCAACTTCATTTATTCTGTTAAAGTTGGATAAATTCTGTGCTCTGTCTCTGAAGTGCAGTGTGTATACCACAGGAGTGGAGCGAGTGCTCTCCTGGGAATCTTGCTGCAGTCCCTGACATAATTACCTTCTTGTTAATGTATTTTGGTTGTGATGTTTCTGGTTTTATTAGCTGCATACAACTTACCATTTTCTAACATATATAATTTTTTGTTGGTCTTTTCAAAAATAAAGCCTAAACCAGGTGTGGTGATGCATGCCTGTAATTCCAGGGCTCAGGCAGCCGAGGCAGGAGGTTTATAGATCTGGGTCAAGGCCAGCTTGGGCTACATAGTAAGTTCAAGGCCAGTGTGAACTACACAGCAAAACCCTGTATCAAATAGGCCAAAGATGTATGTAGAATTTTTATTTTGAGGCTTGTTCCCAAATAGTCAAGAAAAGACCAGTTACACACTCTATTGCACAATCTTCTTGCGAATTTAAGCAGCTGGTGAATGAGACCTTTTCCATGGTAGTCAGTTGTGGGCTGTTTCCGCTCTGATCTTCTGTACTTCAGATGGGATGCAGCTTGGCTACTGCCACAGGTATACCTCATGAAAATTTTATTGGTGGTGAAACCTGAACCTAATTTTTACACCAAATTGGAAAAGGCAGTTGTACGGTTACTGAACTTGAGTTGACGTGTCATTGCTGAACACACTTTATAGCATGCATAAGCACCTCCTACTTTGTTATCTGCTGCTTGG
>PVKN010035435.1:0-11636 GCA_004027915.1 Capromys pilorides | reverse complement strand
ATGAATTGGGAGAAATTTCCATGTAATTCATCAGTGTTCTTTTTTTCAGTATATGTATCTAACATTCACATCTAATTGTTAACTTCAATGCAAGATGCAAAACTATTTCTCTGGACCTTCAGTAAAGCCTTTTAGGCTCATTACTGGATTGTATTTTCATAGGGTATGAAATAAAAAACAAAGAAATAAAAATAAGAAGGGTGCTAACACACTCCACATAGACTACTTCAAAGTATACCAGTTCTCACTGGGCCACAAAGAGTTCTGAGTGTCACATTAAGTGGATGTAGTTCTTTGGATTCCCAGTGGTGACCCAGGAGCAGAGTAGCTAAGGCTCAACTTCAGAGTTGTGAAGGAAAGCAACCAGAGTGTGGAACATAAGCCATATCCTCTCCCTATGGCATTCACTGTAAGGGTTACGGGATCGGGGTAATGCCAATGATACTTAGAAATCACCCAGTAGGTAATTATCTCCTCACACTACCAAGAACTGGGATCAAAAACGCTGCATAGAGTTGTTCTGAAGAGAGAATGAGGTAAAGAACAGAAAGTTATTTTTAAACTGAAAAGTATGAGGTAATAGTGTCAGTATTGCATGTTCTTGGGGCTATGTTCCACTCTGTCACATTAGGGTTTCCCTAAGACACGAGGGATTGTCTCTCCTTCCTTTGCTCCCTCTACTCTTCCCTAGCGCAGCTCAATGGAACTCCCAACACCTGATACAGGTATTTCCTACACATTGCTTGATCCTACCTCCGCTTTCTTTCTTTGGTTTTCTTCAAATATGGCTTTGTTCTGTTTCAATGGCCACCATAACTTCCTTAGTTCCTGCTTCTTTCAGAGAGCTTCAGTAGTGCCTTTTGTGGTTAACTATTCTGACTTGGGTTCTTAGGATGTGTGTAATGTGCATGTTTGGGGGCTTGGGAAGGGCCCACACATGTCTAAGAAATATTTGGGGGCTGATGGTAGATGAACATTCCCACAGATAATAGAAAGTGTCACATATTCTAAGAAATAAAGGACTTCCATGAAGAAAATCAGATTATTGAATAGAATTCTTGATTGGAAGGAGACACTTGTAGTGAGTAGCTACCTGCTGTGCTATGGGTCATATTCTCACTAGCTATTTAGGGGCATGCATTATCAAAGAGAGGAGAAGGTGTACATTAAACAATGATTGAGGAAGATGTTATTTGGTGTCGATCTTAACCCATTTAAGCCTGTGTCAAGCTGATTCCTGTAAAATAATTTCAGACCCCACACTGAACTATGTGACACAGGACAGAATCACAAGGCCAGGGAAATGCTCAGTGATTCTGCTGGTTTAATGACATCCTGAGAATCTGGCGGTCAGAGCCACCACAGGGAAGGACTAGATCCTGCTCAACATTAATCATTTCACTTCCCGTAGTTGCAGATAAATTACAGGTTTAGAAAGGAAGCTGTGGGTTGGTGCTATCTTTCCCTAAAGGAAGTGACACACATGGATGTCAGACTGGAAGTTGTGCATTAACCTTCCATATTCACGTCCTTCTAGTAGGAAGAAAATGATAAACCAGTCAGTCAGAGACATGACTGAAGGAAGCGTCTCCGAATTGCAAGATGCCTCATTTACACAAGGGATAGAGATAGGAGGTGTAACTAAAAGGAACTGTGAATGTTTGCAGTTTAAAAAATTATAGACATTTAAAAAATTAAGGGGCTGAGGAGATAGCTCAGTAGAATAAGTGCTTGCCTGGCAAGTTCAAGGGCCTGAGTTCAACCCCCAGTTCCGCAAAATAAATAAATAAATAACATATTATCCTTTGTTTCCTGCAAACTTCTCTGACTTTTAATCTACTTAGCCCCTAATTTCTGCCACTGTCTGAAGCAACTTCTGGAAGATTCTTTCATGTCACAGAGCATGGAGAACGATGGAATAAGTGTGTTGGAAGCAAGGAAGAGCATTCTGATAGAGATTAAGGACACTGCATCTTGTAATAAAGTTCAGAATTTTAAATATTCCTGGTACTTCCTGATCACCTATCACATGCCAATCCCTCTCCATCAAAAGGTTGCAGGGCGGCAGTGCAGCGGTGCTCCCGTAGCACCAGCTAGATTCCAAATATATCTCAGGTTTCTGCGTAGGATGAAGTGCCTGGCGTATACGCTGAATCATGCTCTAAAGCCTCCTCCTGTAGACCCACCAATATTTTCTCAAATATCCTCAGCTTTTCTTCTACTTTACTCTTTCTGTCACCCCTTCTCGCTAGGGTGAGTATGACAGAAGAAAAAGATGCGAATTGTAGATTCAAGCAGATCTGGGTGCTAATCCTCACTATGCCATTTGTTAGCTTTGAGACCTTATACAACTAATGTCTCTAAGTCTCAGCTAGTCTTCTGAATTAACTGGTTTGTCTCAGCCTCCTGTAACACCCCGAACAAGAGGCTCTGATTCTTTCATCATTTTGCTCAACAGTTTTATATATATATATATATATATATATATATATATATATATATATATATATATATACCAGGATCTCTCAACTTCAGGAGCTGCTGACATTTGGTGTGGGTCATTTTTCTGTTGGAACATTAGAAGGTGGTATCTTATGCCTCTTGTTCTCTCTAGCATGTTTGTCCTTGCTCCTTACTAGATGCAAACGCCAAGCCTTCCTCAGTTTGGACAACTCAAACTGTCTCTACACACTGCTCTTATTTCCTGAGGGAACAAAATCATTCTTGTTTGAGGTCTACTGCCAAGAGTGGTCTTTGTTTACCTGATCTAAGATGATTTTCCAAGACCAGATCAATATTCTAGCTCATGGAATGCAGGAAATATTAAAAATGACAGACAAGCAAGCTTCTAGAAGGGACAGATAGAGGTTGAACTTATTAGCTACGTTCATATTCGTCATGGTAGAACTAGTTGTATGGGGCAAGGGTAGATTGAAAGATGTGAGAACTAGTTGAATGGCCTGCTGAAAGCCAGCTAGATTCTATTTTTTAAAGTAGTAGAGAGGAATAATATGGAACAATTAGTAGCTCTAGTACACTTAGTAGAATTTAATATGATAAAGTATTTATAATACTTAGTACAATGTCTTAGGCAATAAATTATCAATAACTATTTACCTGCTTTTCTCTCCAACTTTTCTGTCTTTAAGCACTTGGCCTGTGTTGCATACACACTGAGGTTGGGTCTTAAATAATTCTGGTAAACAAATAATAATTCTTTATAAGCCCATGTTTGGCCAGTAGTGGGAGCGTAGACTCTCTCAGCATAAGTTAACCCACTTCTTCCTTTGGGCTTCAATGACCTGGCCACCAACACATATTTTGTGGATATAAACTTATATTTACCCTTCAGTGATATTTCTAGAGGTGCTACTTTAAAGTCAAGGACATTTTATTATGGTGAGCAAAAAGAAGTGAATTTAATACTGATTTCAGAACTCTGTGTGTGTGTGTGTGTGCAAGATCTCACTCACTAGTCAGCTTAGATTCTTAGTGATCCTCCTGTTTTCAGTCTCTTCAGTGCTAGAATTACAAGTATGCAAACCACACCCGGATTTGGTGGCCAGCTCAGCACTCCCAGGGGAAGGGCCGGTGCAGCATGTGGTGCCAGGGCTTGAACCTCAGTCCCTGTGCTTGCCTAAGCAAGTGGTTAGTCCTCTGAGCTATCTCCCTGATCCTGATTCCAGAACTTTTTAGGTAGGTCACTTTGGCTAAGTGTTTATGTGATCCTTAACTTCTGTGCTCTGGTGTTTCCAGCTGCAAAATGAGAATGATAAAAATGTGTTCTGCAGACTTGTCATGAATTAAATACAAGAAAGAATATTTTAAGTCCTATTATCTGCTTATTTTTAAAAAATATTCTTCCCACTGATTATCTATGATACCTACAAGTTCTGAAATAGCATCTCAGTTTCATAGAGAAGAAAAGTAGATGTTCAGAGGAGAAGGAGATGGGATGGAAACTTGGGTCTTTCTAACAACATCAATGTTCTTTGCAATAACAAAGGTTTCCTTCTATTTGTTTCTCATGCGTACCTGACTTCCAATTACTCTAGTCATTTAAAGATGCCCTGTGTCTGAGCCACAACTTTGTCAAGTGGGTGACTGCAGCACACATTGGATGTCCTACTACTGCCCTGCAGAGAGCAGTGGCACAGAGAATGATGCTTTGGGTGGGCTTCTATGGTGGCTGATCTCCATCTCCCTGCCTAAGTGTCCTCAAGAGTAGGTCAAGTGATCCTTCTGTGCTGAACTCATTAAGGCAATCCTGGCTCTCTTCAAGGGCTGCCTGGGCCTGCCTTCTATGCCTGCAGCTAGTTGGACAAGCCACTGACCTAAATGGAAAGCACTGCGTTTCATGAGAATGAAATAAGTACATTGGACAGGAGCTGCACATTTCCTGCCACTGGATTTACGTCATTTTCAGGAATGGCCCTGCTAACCTATGATTTCAAAGGATTCCAAAGAATTTTGGAGTCTAGCAATTAGTTTTACTGGTAGGCTCTTGTTTTTCTCTTTTATGGGTCCTGGGGTGAAACGCTCCCTTTCCCATGTGTGCACGGACATGCAATCATGAGAGCAGAATTGGGAATCAGTGGACACATGCGTGCCCTGGGGTATGGCAGAGCAGCTGTTGGGTAATGAAAGGAGCATGATACATGGAAGCAGAAATCCTGGATTCAATTTCTTGGCTTCTTTCTTGCCAGTAGACCTGTAGGACCTCTCTGGGTTCTCATTTTCCTCAGTAGAAAATAACACAGCAACCCTGATTTCCAGGGTTACTGAAGGAGCTGATGACATTAGTGATAGAGAGCAACATGCCAACTTTGGAAATGACCTGAGTCAAAAATCCAGAGTCTTGTCTCTAAAAAGGCTTGTGGATCATGGCAATTGACTAAACTTTTCTATTCTTCACTTTCAGAATCTTTAAAAAGGGAATCTATGCAGTAGCTCCACCCAGGGCTGTGTGGTCCAAATGTGATGACATCTCCAGTGTGGTCCTAGTACATAGTAGTGACATAGGGAAGCTCTAATTACTCTCCTCGTTTGAGCCATTCTGTGATCACCACATGAGAACTCTTTGCCAACTTCCAAGGGGTGCTCAAAATAAAAATGATGCCTTAGCGTAGTCATTTCCTAAGTAACTGATTGGACTCTTCGAATGGTTTTGGTAAAGACTGGGGGGATGCTCTGAGACAGAGCAGGAGGGACTGCTGAGCAGAGACACTTCTTGGAGTGTCCCTTCCTGCAGCTGGCCCGGAGGCTTCTGCACAGCTGAGCTAATGGGCTGCTTAATGGAAGCCTTTGATTATGAGTCAGTGGAGAGTCCACTTGTCTTCCTCTTGTGACACAAAAGGCATTTTGGCTGCCTCTATTCCTCATTAGCATTTACGTCTGCTGCTTAATTGGGTTATAACAGGATGGCTCCTCTCAAGGGCCATCGCCCAAATTACCAGCACCAGATGACAATCATCATCTTGGTAAGGCTCAGTCTCACTGTGGACCCTCTCGGTGGCCTTATTTCACAGCTGGCTTTGTAGCTCCCTAGGGAACAGCTAGCTGTGTCTCAGGCAAGATCATGCCTGGTCCCCAGGGATGTGAACATGCGGGGATGCTCAGGCCAATTCTGGGGTCACGCTTGGGGTAAGGTTGCACCTTCCTGAATACACCAGTGGTATACCGCCATTTCTCCCGCTCCTCTCTCTGCCTGCCCTGCTTGGGCAGGTGCTCAATTTTGCCATCACCTTTCACAGCCACTCCTTCACCTCCTGTCCACCAGGAGAGCATGCTCACTCAATGTCTGGCTCTGCACCTCCAGGGTACTCGTGCCCTGCATTTGCCTACTCCCCCCAGGGCCCACAAGTGAGGGAGCATGACATCCAGGACTGACTTATCACTCGCATTAAAGACTAACAATACATTACTTCAGTTTGGTTCAAATCACCCTGACAATCAAAACACAGCAATGGCCCAGGTATTGTGTCTGGCACTGTAGACATGGACAATGTTACATGGGAGGGTTCCAGGTGTCATCCCATCCCATACAAGAAGTATGCATCACTATTCCTGCTCTCCAGGAGCAAACTGGAGCTCAGAGAGAGATGTGGAGACTTTCTGCCCTCTGCCCTTCACAACTGCAGAGGTCTGTTCCCATGGAAGTCCATACAGATAGGGTTCCCATGCTCCAGCTCACAGAGTGCCAAGGGAATGGGACTACTCCTCAGCCTTGCAAAGCATTAGTCCTTATGGTGGCCCTGAAGGAAGGTGCACAGACCACAACGATGCATCTCACTCTGAGTTCCACGCTTCTAGTACAGAGAAAAGACACACCTCTCACGTAGTGCCAAATCTTTGTTTCTAGTGAGTTGAATAAGAAAAAAGGTGACAGTATGTTTTCATTAAATCTTTTTTTTTTTTTTTTCAGTACCAGAGATTGAAGTCAGGACCTTGAACTTGCCAGGCAAGAACTTATTCTACTGAGCTATTTCCGTGGCCTTATTAAATCATTTGAACACTCAGATGGTGATAGCAAACCTAAGCAAAGTTGAGCATTTACATTGGAGTGAAGCTCCTCTGAGTCATATGCAGTACAGGAACAGCACTGCTCAAGTAAGTCCTTGAAGGTCACATGGGTATAGTTCTGCTTTGATATTCCAGAGGCATTTGTTTGGGGCCCCTGCAGATAACAGTCTTTACATATTCAACCATTTAATAAAAAGTGCACCATTTGCAGAGTCTTTCCACATCTTTCCATATATTCAATTATCTCTGCATGGCTTAAAATACTAATATGCTGTGAGCACTGTGTAAATAGTTGTTTAATGTGTTGTTGAGGGAATAAAGACAAGAAAAAAACCTATCTGTTCTGTGCAGATGTATTTCTTTTTCAATGTTTTCAGCCTGCAGTTGCTTGAATCTGGGGATGTAGAACCTGAAAACCTAGAGGGTGGAATCTAGCAAGCTCTCTGAGGAGAGTTCTGGCCACAGGGAACAAGGGCAGGTTAGGAAGCGCTAGGCTCAACCCCTCAACTACTTCCACATCTTGCTTACATCATGGACAGAAAATAAATGCTTCTGATTCTTGGCTTTGTCATTTGCACTAAGTGACCATTTTGTTTAGGACAAACGACTTTAAATTCATCAGATAAGTGAATTCCCAAGTGCTCATGGTGCCATAATTCAATGCTTTGAAAAGTGAATAACATTTTGATGCTAGCAGGATAGTCTGGAATGGAATGGAATGGAATGGAATGGAATGGAATGGAATGGAATGGAATGGAATGGAATGGAATGGAATGGAATGAAATGGAATGGAATGGAATGGAATAAATTCTAACAGCTACTTTCTTCAGTTGTAGGCACTGTTCAGAGTAAAGCGATAGATCCTGCAGTTTATTCCATTTCACTGGTTTTAAAGCCAATACTTCCCTCCGTGTGCTCCTTTGCTCCTAGTTATTTTTAACTCATGTGTTGTTTAAAGCCTAAGACAATGTGTACTCTTGTGGCTTAAGTACCCACATTTACCTCCAAGTCTGGTCTTGTGTTGCCTTCTGCATTGGTGGTGGCACAAGCATTTGCAAATGTCTGGTCTTCCACGAGGAGGACCTATGTCCAGAGTCCACTCCTGTCTCTTCCCTTCCTCTGTGCAAAGGTGTCTCATGTTGCCTTTGTGAATACGCCTGCTTGAATAACCAATCAGAGAATCTGGAGATATGCTGATGGCCATACAAGCTGGTTTCCTGGACCTCTTAGCCTGCAGATCCAGAAGAAGCACAGCCCCCAACAGATTCTGGTTCATAATTAAATGCCAAGGGTACTGTGAGTGAAGAGCTGTCTCTTCCTTATTGGGGCCACTTGCTGATCTCCCTATTCTTCCTTATGTGAGTTTAATTTCTGCTGATGAGGGTGAGGGCTGCTGGCCAAATGCGACTTGTGCAACTGAGTCTGGCGCTATTGTTGGACATCCCAAAAGTAAGCACAGAGGAGCTGAGAGACAGACAAGATCCCCTCTGAAGTCCTATTTGGTGCACACTTGGAGCCCAAGGACCAACCACGCAGGAGGCCTAGGGTGTTTTTGCTCAGTCACAGTCATGAAAGTGTTGTGTATTTTTTCCCGTTGGGTGGAAAAATGACGGCTTTGCTTTCTTGAAGCATTCCTGCTGGCTTATTCATGGAACCCAAAGAGGTCGACCTCCGTGGAGGGCAGCATGCAGGCTTCTATTTCCCAGCCAGAGTCAGGGTTTGGCAACAAGTGAAGGCTGGAGGGTGGGCAGGACCGCTCAGTGCAGTAGGTGAGAGAAGAGTTGGCCAAAAGGTAGGAAAGACTTGAAACCAAAATCCACACTCTGATGTGCGGGGCCTCCCAGTGAGAAGAAACACTCACCAAACACCCACAGACTTATTTGGGTTGGAATAGGGTATTCAGCATCCAGGAGGCTATTGCAATAGAGAACTGATCCCCTTCAATGGGCTGGGAGAGCTGTGGAAAGCTGGGGTAGGGGCTGGGAAGAGGCATGAAAGGGGGGGGATGCCCCAGGTTGGGATGGACATACCTGGTCTAAAGAACCCGTTTTGCAGCTTTGTTGGGATGGAACTATAGGCTGTGCCCCGTGTGGGTGGTGGGTGGAGAGACTTAGGAGAAGTAGGGATCCGTTTTATTTATTTACTTATTTATTTATTTTCATTTTGTTTTGTTTTTCAAGGAACCAGACAGACTTAGGTTGACTGCCATACCACTTATGGGCATGGGAATAATGAAGGGAAGTCATTGAACTTGTCTGAACCTCAGTTTCCTAACTAGTTACATGGGAATAAAATTGGTCTTAATGATGTTTTAATTTGGCACTGCACATGATGCAAAAACCAGCCTTTGTCAACCTAACCCTCATCAATTGGCAGCACATAGCTCTCAATTCTTTCTCTGTTAAAAGACAGCAGGATCCATTTAGGGAATACAGTTTTATGCCTTGGGTTTTGGATATCTCAGCCTAGGCACAGTTTAAGTCCTGACTCTATCTTTCATTAATTAGATTTATGACTTGTAGCAAATTTTGCCTGCTATTTCTTCTATCACAAAAAGTTATCACAATAATACTCATCTCATCAAGACCTAGTAGTGAGAATGCATAAAAAACTCTTAGCATAGCGCCTTACTAGGGTGATGTTCATAAACGTGGCCAAAATGATAGTGCTGGTGAAGCTGCTGTCATGACCAGGCTTCTAAGGACAAGACTGGCATAGTATAGACCAGTGATGACAAGCCTTTCCGAGCTTTCAGTGATGACAAACAGCTGGCTGTGACACACGTGCCATAGGTTCACCCCCACTGGTCTACGCTATGGTTCTCTCTAGTCTAGACCTGGGAACACTCAATGGATAATGAAGACTATTTGGAGACATGTCTGCTTGTTATAACCACAATAGTTGCAATTACTATTGGCATGGAGCGGGTAGAAATCAGGGATGCTGCTAAGCCTCTTACAATACACAGGACAACAAAGCATCGATTGCCTCAAGGTTGGAAAACACCAGTCTATACCAGGCACGTGCAAGACCTCAGTAATATATAGCAGAAGAAGACCTACCTGAATTAACACTGAGATAGCCAAGCTTCATTGTGAATTAAATAGAAAGCATGCATTACTCTCTAGGTAACACCTTCTAGAGAACAGGAACACTGCCTCAATTATCTTCATGATCTGAGCTTTGCATAAAGATATGAATTCTCTAAACATCTTTCAAATGAATGCATATTGCTAATTAATGAGACTCTCCGCAGCAAACTGAAAGATGTAAGTAGTGTCTCATCATCCAGGGAGGATTTTCATCTTGAAGCAAAAATGAGCAAATGAGTTCTCATTTTTGGAAAGAAAATTAACCAGGGTGATCAGAATTGGAACCGAGAAACCAAAGTAGCAGAAAACACAGGAAAGTTACTGCTTGGCATGAACCACCAATTTGGGGCTGGGAAGGCTGGGAATGGATTTGCCTTTCTAATGAGGTTTGACTTGGGCTAATATTGAAGTGAGCTTTTGTTCGTTGAGCAGACACCAGCTGGGAGGTGGTCCAGGAACGTGCTGGGTGGCAGGGTGAAGTCAGCCTGATATGACACATTTTCTCTGGGTGATCCACAAATAGATGGTTCGCACATAGACATCTGAGACCAGCCTATAAACTTAGCTCTGACGCAGAATGTCCTGAGGGGTCAGACTTTTGAGTCACTCCGGATGACAGTTCAAACCCAGGCTCTATTACTTGCTCGCTGTGTGGCCCTCCACAATATATTCAGTTTTTCTGAGTTTTATTTTTGAGCTAACATGGAAAATGCAGATGAATACTACCTATCTAAAGAAGTTAGGGTAAAAATTAAAAGCCCACAGAAAGAATTGTAGTTATTTGTTATTCTGACTTTTAGTATAAAAAATTAGTTATAAAGTTATTTTGATTTTTAATCATGAAAAAATTTAGAAAGAGCTAAGGTTCATTAGAACACATACTCATTTAAGGCAGAATTCCCAAAGCTACCTAACCAATCATTTACTGAATGTCTGTGTTATTTCTACTCTCTGCTAACACCCAGCGCTCCTAAATGTCCCTCCTGCTAATTGCTCCTACTCTATCATATTTACCCTGAGGACCTACTGCAGACCACACCTCCTAAAGCAAGCTGACCACCAAGCCACTCCCACTTTAA
Source organism: Capromys pilorides (assembly GCA_004027915.1). Taxonomy (NCBI): domain Eukaryota; kingdom Metazoa; phylum Chordata; class Mammalia; order Rodentia; family Capromyidae; genus Capromys; species Capromys pilorides. The sequence goes on along the minus strand of PVKN010035435.1, from coordinate 943 downwards.
GAAATGCTTCCTGTGACTCAGAGAACAAAATCTCCAGGGATTCCATTCTTGCTCTGTCTGGTGTCTGTAACATCTTCATCCTCAGCATTTGCTAACGCCTGTGTTCTGCACATAAATTAATTCTGAGCCACATCCTTTGGGACATTGGTTATTCTCATAATGGCCTCGCCTTTCGGTTCTTTCAAGTATGTGCCCTTCTCTTCCCTTAGCTTGAACTCCCTCTTCTGAATGAAGTCCCACCCAAGGTTCTGGATGCAGATCACATCCCATCTACTTGCTGCAAGCCTCCCATCATTTCTGCTCTTACTTGGAAGGATACCTGGTACCCGGCAGGTACTCAGAGCACTGGCTGGCTGAGATCTGAGGATCTCTGAACTTTCAGTTCCTGTGGCTCCAGTGGTCTGTGCACATCTTTATTCCTTTCACAATAAGGAGCTTGATCTACAGAAGCCTTGGTGACCTTTACTGCCACCATTTCCCTGGCATATAAAATAGCATCCTGCACAAGGGAAGCACTAAAAACAGCTCCAGCAAACCTCAAAGTCATCAAGGATTTTATTTAAGGGAACTTCTGTGGCCAAACTGTATATATCCTACCTAATACATTGCAGAGAAAGAAGTACTCTAAAGTACTCTAAGAAATACTCTCTTTCTACAAACAGGAAATAGGCAGTGTAAGCTACTGGTAGAAGCTGAGGGCGACTATGACACATGACTTGAAGAGCTGGTGTGCCACCTTAGTTATCCATTAAATAATGCTTCTTGTTAAACAAGTAGACTGGGGAGGGATCCTTCTATAATTTATTTCAATTAAACAATGTAATCTGAAGACCATTATTTCTTGATATTTCCTATGTGTCAGCACCCTAGTTAGGACTTCCAAACCGTACACTCTGGAAGAGGAGGAAACAAGTAACTTACAGTGAAGACACCTGATAAATGC
>PVKN010035434.1:0-11639 GCA_004027915.1 Capromys pilorides | reverse complement strand
GCTATCACAAATTGTGCTGCTATAAACATAGGTGCACAGATATCATTATGGTATGATTTTTTCAGTTCTTTTTGAGGAAATTCCTAGTAGAGGGACACCTGGAATGAATGGAATATCCAATTCTAATTTTTTAAGGAGTCTCCACACTGCTTTCCATAATAGTTGCATCAGTCTGCATTCCCACCAGCAGTGAAGAGTTCCTTTTTCCCCACATTCTCTCCAACATTTGTTGTTGGTTATTGGTTGATTTCTTTATGATAGCCATTCTTTCTGGGGTTAGATGGTATCTAAGTGTCATCTTAATTTGTATTTCATGGATGGCTAGTGAAATGGAGCATTTTTCATGTATTTATTCTAGTATTTCTTCCTCTGAGAAGACAAGGATGTCTTATATCACCACTTCTACTCAATATACTTCTGGAAATATTAGCTAGAGCCATTTGACAAGAGGGAGAAATAAAAGGAATAACAATAGATAAAGGAGAAGCTAAACTATCATTATTTGCAGAAGACAAGATAGTCTACTTGGAAGACCCAAAAAACTCCACCAAGGAGCTACTAGAATTAATATGCAAATTCAGTAGCATAGCAGGATACAAAGTCAACGCACAAAAGTCAATAGTATTCCTCTACACAGATAACAAACGCACTGAGAGGGAAATGAGAGAAACAATACCTTTTACAACAGCACTGCAGAAAATTAAATACTTAGGAATTAATCTAACTAAAGAAATAAAAGACCTTTTCAATGAAAACTAAAGTACTGTGAAAAAAGAGATTGTAGAGATTTCAGAAAATGGAAAAATATTCCTTTTTCCTGGGTAGGAAACATTGTGAAGATGGTCATATCCCAAAATTGTTATATAGGTTTAAAGCAATCCCTATCAAAACACCAACATACTTCACAGACCTAGAGATATCTTTCCTAAAATTTAGGGAACCAGAGAAAAACTAGAATAGCACAGACAATCTTAGGCAACAAAGACAAGGCAGGAGACATTACAATTATTGACTTAAAATTATACTACAAAGCTATTGTGAGAAAATTATCATGGCACTGTCAAAAACATAGACCTAAGGATCAATGCAGTATGTTAGAAAATGCAGAAGCAAATACATACATACTTAGCCACCTTATCTTCAACAAAGGGGACAAACATGTTTACTGGAAGAAAGATAGCCTCTTTAACAAATGATGTGGGAAAAACTGGATCTCTACTTGCCAAAAACTAAAACTTGATCCAGGTCTATCACCATGCAATTAACTAAAGTCAAAATAGATTAAAGATCTAAATATTAAAACAGAAGCACTAAATCTCCTGGAAGAGAAAGTAGGAGGAAATCTTCAAGACATTGAGGTAGGCAAACAGTTCATGTACAAAAATCAAACTACACCTGTAACACTTAAAAGAATTAACAACTGTGACTTCCTCTTGTTGAAAAGTTTTTGCATGTCAAAAGAAATTATCAAGAGAATGAAAAGACAACCCCCAAATTTTGAAAAAAAATTAACTAATAAGTATTCAGACAAAGGTTTTCTATCTATAATTTATAAAGAACTAAAAAACATGAGGGTCCCAAACTTCAAAGACCCAATCCAGAAATGGTCATCTGAGATAAACTGTTTATTCTTCTCAGTAAAATTGAGAAATTACCACAGTTGAGTAGGAGTTGGCATAATAATTTCTGTCTAGGATTTCCATAGTCCTGCTGCTGCATTGCACAGCGACTGAAAATATATATAATAGTCATGTGAGGTTTTGCTTTCTATGGCTGCAGATACCCATAACCAAATGTTGTCCAAAAAGTTTGAAATGGAAAATTCCAGAAATAAACAACTTATAGGTTTTTAAACAAATTATTTCATGTATTTTTTGTGAGATGGATGATCATAGCCTTGGCTCATGCAAGCTAAGCTATTGTTCTGCTACCCACATTCCCAAGTTTGTTTTGTTTTTTTGTTTGTTTATTTTTGAGACAGATTATCACTAAGTTTCCTAATGTGGTATCAAATTTGTGATACTCTTGCTGTAACCTCTCATGTGCCTGGGATTACACATGTTGAATGCCTGGATAATTCATAGGTTTTAAGTAACTGTCTTCATATTTATACTACTACAATAGTTTGATTAATTACTATTGCTACTCTCTTGCTATACTGAATTTGAAAATTAAAACATGTCATAGTTATGTATGTAAGGGAAAAAACATAGTAGCCACACAGAGACACAGGATTTGTCATTCTCCACAATTCCGGACCTTCACTGGGTGTTCTGTAATGCATCATCAGCTGCACAAGAGACCACCATTTATTACAAGCCTTTCCCATGACAGGCATTAGAGACACACTGCCCTGATAATGTGGTCAGAAAGAACTCATGAAGCCCCTGATTTGATTTTATGTTATTTTTTTATCCATCCATAAGGAAGTGTGATTTTTTTATTTTATTTTAGGATTTCTGAGAGAAGAAAGACACATAGATTTATGAAATTCAAAGATATAATTTATTGGAAAGGGAACATCTGGTGTCTGATGTATTTGTCCTTCAGAGTGTGTGTGTGTATGTGTGTGTGTGCGTGCATTCATGTGTGTGTGTGTGTGTGTGTGTGTGTGTGTGTTGTTACATTATTGCTTTAAATGTTTGGAAACAAAATCAATCCATAGTGTTCTAAAATCAGGGAAAAATTAAATGTAATTATATCTCCTCTTCTCTGCCATTCTGCTGAACAAATGTGAGGTTATTCTGCTTCATTAATTTGTGTTGGGAAGAGTTTCATAATGCCATAGAATAATATTAAACAACAAAGAAACAGGCCCATTCTCAAATCCCACCTAAGGTGATCAAAGGTGTTGCATCTTATTTTGATCAATTTCTCATCTATTTATATTCTCCTCTTAATTAGAATAAATTGGCAGAGAGTGCTTAGTGTCTAAACTTATTAGAATCAATTTCAAATTGTGTTTACCAAACTCAGATGGGTACTTGGACACACAGTCTTGAAAAAAAGCCGAGTAAGCCATACCTCTTTTAATTAGATGGTGTGGAATAAGTAGTTCTCCTAAACTTGTGCCAAAGTACAATCTTGCAAGCACTTATGACACTGCCTGGTAGATTCTCACAGAGGTTTTAATGCCTCAGTGGCCTGCAACAATGAAAGGACCTCTCCAAGTAGCTAATTTACCACCTGCCTGATCCAGTGCCCATGGCAGTTTTATAGCCAGTTGGGATAGAGCTAAATCTCTGCGTTTGGCGTTGCTTGCACTCCCTGGTCAAATGGTTTGTGTCCTGAGGCTATTACTCCACTGCAGAGAGATGAACTTAGAGTCTCACAGAATTGAAGTCATGGAAATTATGGTATTTCAAAATGTCTGCTGGACTGTGTGGATTCTAAATAGAAATTCCAGGAAATCTGGAGTTCATGCACAGTGTGTTGGAGGAGGTGACAGAAAGACACATTTCTATGAGTCCTCACTTTCTAGAGCTAGCCACCTAACTGACCCTTGGTAACAAGTTCATCAGAAACCAGGAGCTTTTCCCTTGGAGATCAGTAAGGAAGGATAAGGAGCCATCCACTCTTCCTCTAGAGCCCTCGAGGAGCTCTGTTAAAATTCCTCGACTGTTCATGTGAGCTGAACAGACACTGCTTCCTCAGAGACCTACCAAAGTGGATGTAGATGTGGACCCTGAAATCGAAAGATTTGAGTTCAAACACCAGCCGAATAACCTTGGACAAGTCATTTAATCTCTTCATATCTAAGACATGTCATCTGAAAAATAAGACTAGTAATGTGCCTGTCATAACCCCATATGTGGACGAGCCTATATACCAACAAGTAAATGCTGGACAGATACTTAATGCCTCACCCATTTTGAACTCCTGAAGGTAGAGCAGTAATAGATGTCATCAGTGTTCTGGTCAGATCTCCTGACTCTTTCCCTTTCATGAAGGATTCCTGTAGCATACACCAGCATGAACACTTTCTTATCACAGGTTGGCCTGCACAAAAGATAGACCAGAGGTTTCTTGGACTTAATGCTCTGGGTGCAAGCCCAAAACAAAGACAGAGAGGACTTGTCATTGGTGGGTAAATACACAACTTGCTTAGCCTTCTGTTGAGATGAGTCTGGGGATTGTCCATGCTGTCTCCCTAAAGTGCCCAGTAAAATGAGGCTACAGCTGCTCACAGAGATAATTGGCCTGATAATGCATGCTTTACTGGCTTTATTTTCTTTCATTTTTCCTTATCACTTCACTCTGACTCTCATTTCTCAGAATCACCTTGCAACAAACTACTTGCATGTTAACAATTTTTTTCAGTGTCAATTGCTAGGGGAATCTAAATAAAGATTTATTTCAATTTTTGGAGTGTTATAAATGATATTACATTGGGACCTATTATTTCTACAGATTTCATCAAGACAATATATTTTTAGGGCCAGCAAGATAGCTCAGCGGACTAAGCACTTGCTTAGGCAAGCACAGGGGCCAGGGTTCAACCTCTGTCACCACATGCCATGCTGACCTTGGTTCCCTTGTACACTGAGCTGGCGATGGAGTCCAGCATGGTGGCATTCACTTGTAATTCCAGCACAAGGAAGGTTGAAAACAGGAGGATCACTATGAGTCTAAGCTGCGTAGTGACATCCTGCACATGCACACACAAAAAGACAATATGTTTTCTTTAGAATCTGATATATATATATATATATATATATATATATATATATATGGAAAAATATTAGACTTAAATATAGATGACCCACACTCCTGCTCACTGATTGAACAAATACATTTTAGTAAAGTTTTAATTGGTATTATATGACACTTCACATACATTATGACAGTAAGTAAAATAGAATACATAAATAAATCCACAAAGTCTACATCTATGACATCATTAGCTGTCTTCTCATTTGGGTTTTGTTCCCATCCTGCAGTTTTCATAACTTGATAAGGATTCATTTTTAATTCCACATCATAATGAATTTATTCATATTAAAAAGAACAATAACTTGGAGTTATTATTATGATATATCTTCCATTATCCAATTTTGATTAACATTTCAATTTCAAGTTTCCAAAAGCCTTTCCTTCCTTGAATTTGGGCAGCTACCTGATGACTTGTAGCAAATACAGCAATGCGTGTTGGAGCCGTGGGTTCCACAATCTGATTTGTAATTCAAAGCTGGAAACTACATGAGATGTTTCAGTTAATAACATAAAGAAAAATTTTCCTATTATACAAAAAATTCATGTACTGTTCAATTAAGGCTTCTACCAAGTAAGAGTTCTCCAAGCTACTAAGACACAGGCAACTTCAAACATTACAGCTTTTTTCCTGTGACTCAAAAATAAAGAAAAAGAAACACATTCATAAAAATTTGAATGGCTTATTATGTGAGATATTTCAAAAAAAACTGTTAAGTTTAACCACTCACTTTTTACAACACTAAAAGCAATGCATAATTTATTGGGAAAATTTACAAAATAGCAATAAAAATACATAATAAAGGAGAATGACCTACATTCCTACCATCAAAAATAAATAAATATTGAAATGGATTTTAATCCTGCATTATGTATATATTGTTTCTTAAAATATTGATTACACGATGTAATGTGCATTTCACCATAAACTATATCTGGGCCTGTGTCTGGAGACTATTCAGCAGATATGTCTTCCTGCCAACTGGGTTCTTTTCATTTTGTTTTGTTTTGTTTTTGTAGAGTCTCGTCACACAGTTAAGACTTGTAGTGATCCTCTTGTTTTCAGCCTCCCCAGCACTGGGATTATAGACATGCGCCACCATGCCCAGACTCATCACCTGCTCAGCATGCCCAAGGCTGGGCCAGTGCAGCATGCTGTACTTGGGATCAAACCCTGGTCCATGCACTTGCCTAAGAACATGCTGTAGTCCACTGAGCTCTCTCGCTGGCCTGCCAACTGGGTTCTTTCAGGCTGCCGCTGGCTTTTAGCTTTTGTGGTACTTCTTGACCACCATTCTTTATTTAATTCTTGTTTCCTGTCCTGCCCTAGCCCTAATTCCTGATCTCTCAGGCCACTGTACCTAAAGCAACTATGTCCCCTGTTTTGTTACTGTGGTGGTAGCACAGACTTCAGGCAGAACGGTTCTCACCCACATTGTTACTTGGGGTCAGTGGGATATGATTTCCTCCTTTCTTTCTCCCTAGACAGCTGTTTGTGGAATGTGCTAATGAGGAAAAGGCAAAGTCCATGGAATCCTGCCAAATTCCGCTCTTCTCCTTAAAATTAGATATCCAGTTTTATTGATGTATTGTTATATTTTTAAAAATTATCAAAATCTACTAAGGTGACTTATAGGATAGAATTTTGAAATGTATTATTTTCTTTATTCAGAGGATGACCTATCAAGTTACCATAGAACAAATTTTATTCCTAATAGAGAAACATCCTGGCTCCTTCCATCAATGCTGGGTAGCCCATCTTGGTATAGGTGCCTGCTCCAGAAGTGCACACAGCATTCTTGCCTGAGCAGTGTCCCCCCTTTCACTATGAAGCTTCTGTGAATGCTATGAAGAAGTCTAGATCTGTGAGCATATCCTAGATTCTAGCCTTTCTTCTTCACCTTTGTCACTAGATTTGCAGAAACCACTGTGTCCCTGCCAAAGACCCATAACCAAGAAGGAGGGAAATAGTGATTGATATGGACTCAGAGTGAAAGAAAGGAGGCCGGCCTCCAACCAATTTCCAGCAAAGGTTAAAGGTAGGTGTGGCTTTGGCAGACCTGTCTCAAGCCTTCCTGTGGTCCCAGGTCTGGCCATCATGGTATGGGGAGTGGGACAAGGCAACAGAGGGAAGGATGCCAACCAGAGCCATGGGGATTGCACTGTGGCTTTGCAACCTGAATGTGCAATATTGCACTGTGCCCTTGTCTGGCATCAGCAGACTACAGACTGCAGTGGCAGTGCCCACCATGCTCCTCCTTCCTTAAAGCTCTCTTTGTTCAAAGAGCCATTTAAATGTGTCACCTTCATCACCAGGGGCACATGGTCACCACACTGCCTGCCAATGTAGGCAGATGGGGGTTTAGGGGATTCATTAGAGAAATAAAAAGATATGGCTGTGTCTGTACCTCCTGGCTGGTGAAGCAGTTAGCATTACTGAAGCATTATTTATATTATTACAAACTTTAATGTCTGCCAAGTGGTGTGCTGATAATTAAGCATTTTTTTTCATTTCTGTATTATTGAATACTTAAGTCTTTTGCGTAGAGTATTTCTGACAGAACATAGTAAAGTAATATTTACTTTTAAAGTAATATTTGTGTGAATAGATTTCTAGATGTTAAAATATGCAAGTACAACATAAAGCAAATCATTCACAACATAAATAGTATCCTTTGGAACAAGGTGAAGGTAGTTTCCTTCTCTTCTCACAGTCCAGAGGGGCTGAGAAATGTTACTAAGGATGAGGCAGTGTCGGTAGAGGAGAGGCAAAGAAGCAAGAGTGCAGACCACACATGCTACTCCTGGAATTTCAAGGGCCCCTGGATGAGGTAGAGGGGCAAATACAGTGTTGTCCTCTGGAGGGAGGCTGCACATCCACTGTCTAAGAGGCCTCGTATTTCTTCACTGGGTCCCTAATACCATGCAGAATATGGCACACAGTAGGTGCTTGCTGCATTGTTTTATTCTTTGGATGAATATCTTCAGTAAACACAGGCCTCGTTAGAAGCCTCTGGAAGCGGTCTAGAATTACAGATCTGATTTACACAAACTCAACAGATAATTAAAATAATGTGTCATGTACTCAACGACATTTAGTTGTATTCACATAATATTTGTACGTGTCTTGGGGTACCACGTGATGACTACACACATATATGTGTGATGATCAACTCAGAGTAATTGGCATTTTTGTCTCTTTATACACTTATCATTTCTTTGTTCTGGAAAACTTCAAATTCCTCTTTGCTACTTCCTGATGAAATGCACAGTAATTTTGTGCCAACTCTGGTCATCCTGCTGTGCTGTAGAATATTAGCACTCATTCCTCCAGTGCACTGCATTTTGGGACGTGCTGCCTGCACTGCTCCTGTCCCTCTTTCCTACTGCATATCCTTTTTTTTTTTTTGGTATTTTAGGGAAGGGTCTACAGGGTGCTCAGGGTCTCACTACTAGATCAGACTCATAGTGATCCACCTGTTTACAGCCTCCCAAGAGCTGGTATTACAGGTGCGTGCCACCATGCCCAGTCTCAGTTGCTGTCTCAGTGTTCCCGGGGGGCAGAGCCTGCACAGCAGGCCTAGCAATCTAACCCCTGGCCTCTATGCCTGCTTGCAGGTACTTTAATCTATTGAGCTATTTGGCTGTCCCTTGCATATCATACTTCAAGAACCAGTATTCCACACTCGCTGTTCTGAAGCCAACATTCCAGGTTATGTATGTGAGTGAGAACAAGTGGTGCCCGTCTTGTGTGCCTGTGTACTTCACCTAATAAATGTTCTCCAGCTTCATCCATGTTGCTGTAAATGATAGGATCTCATTCCTTTTTTACCTCTATGTAATGTGCAAAATAGTTTTTAACCTTCATAAAGCCATTTTTTTCACAATGAGATCTGTGCTTACCTGCGTTGTAATACAAATAGACCTATGTGGTTCCTTATCACAATATTACTGTATCATTTCCATTATTAGTTTTCCTGAGAGTGGCTATGTGATCTTCTACACATACACATAGAAAACAACAATACATGACCCAAAGACCACTGATTAAAAAATAAATAATGAGTAGACTTCATGATTGTGAATAACTCTTTGGGGTGGATAGGAGACTATTTTGGCTTGATATAAATAATGCATAAGAGGCCAGTGCAAGCTCAGGAGATAGTTTGGCAGTCTAAGCGCCTACCTGAAAAGCATAGAACCCAGGTTTGATCCCCAGAGCCCCATTATATGCCAGCCACTGAAATCAGGATGGTGATGCATGTTTGCAATCCAGACATTGAGGAGGCTGAAACAGGAGGATTGTAAGTCTGAGCTGCATAGTGAGACCCTGTACCAAACAAATAAATACAAATTTATTTATTTTTTTAAAGAGGTACTGAACTCGTGATCTAGATCAAGCAGACCAAACTAAAATGTAGTCAATCATGCTGAATATCCATGCCACCAAGCTGAAGTTTAAGTTGCTTATATAATTTTACAAGGCATCAAGAGGGGAGAAATAATAGCCAAATGCCCAAATAGGCCATTTTTAGCAAACATGACAAGGACCGTCCTCTCTGCTTTAACTCTCTGAAACAAAACAAAACAGATGAAAACTCATGTTAACCAATCAACATTTTTCCTCTTATTTTGTTTCTTTATTACTACCTTATAAAAACCAGTTTTCTGTCCTGGCAAGGGATAGCTACAATTTTATTCTGTAGAGCAAGGGTTGAGAGTGCAGCTAAATGTTAGAGCACTGAATCCAAATGCTTTATAGAATGGAGGCCTCTACAACTCATATGTTATGAATAAAATCTGATTAGATCTTATAACTGAATTTGTGGTAATGTTGTCTTTTGACAGGCCCACACCTCTGTGCGCAGGGTTACATTTGCTCCGCTTTCCTCCAAAATCCATTCACTTGAGAAAAACGTCCAATGAAACAACAGGTGCTGCTTTCCATCTGGAGACCTCAGCTATAGGATTTGTCTTGCTTTGCTTTATTTTTCTTCCCCACCAAAGACAGTTGTTCCTCTCTTCTGAGAACACAGGGGCCCACACTGTAATAGCTCTCGTCTGAGCTCAGGTTATCTCACCTTTAAGAGGGGTTGTCACAGTGGGAATCTTGGCTCTGGGTCCACTTTTTATTGATTTGTGTTTTTATAGACACCTGGAAATAAATTTTCTTTTGAAATAGATATTGAAGCTAAAAGTTATGCTTTTGTCAGCACTGAATAGCAATTGATTAATTGTGGAGTAAGAGAAAGCTGTATGCACAAGAAAAATGGTGATTAAACTAGCATCACAAAAGAAATTATATCTCTGCAACCAACCAAGGAGATTGAACATACATTATAATGTTTGGGTGGCAGATTACCCCTGAAGAAAGTTGAGAAGATATTATTATCCTTCTTTGTTTGTTGAGGGAACAGACTTGTGAGTTTAGAGGCCATGCCATGACAATCAAAGTTGTACCTGAGCATTACAAGTTTAGATGTTTTTCTTTCTGCCTGTTTTTTCCCAGTTCACCAAGAGGTTATGAAAGTGTCAGAATCTTGTGAGTTTTATGCTTTTCTTTTTAGAGTCATTCAATTATAGTCCAAAAATATCTATACAAGGAAGATGAATGACCCTTTTGAAATTCAGACACTAACACATCTATGTAATCAGCACAGCTTCAGCTACCAACTCCACATGAAAGATGAAGGCATACCTTTTCTTGCTCTTTCTCTCTATACATGTCCAGCGTGAACTTTTCTTACCATATCGTTTCTTAGGGGATGGAATCTGCAATATTCACCATCAGCTAAGCTAGTATTCTGACTGGCTTTTACTTTATTTTGTAAAGAAAGCTTTCTGTAGACTTGGTAGCTTGTCCTGAGCCCCTCAGGTGTGGATGCATAGATTTAAATTTTTCTTTGCTTTTTTCAAGCCCCAAGTCTTCTCGACAGAAAACTGCCAGAAAAGAAAGGTCTGTTCCTTCTTGGACTGACTGCTCTCCACACCAGAAGCCTAGGAGGAAAACCAGAGCATATGTTAGAGCCCTGGTAGCTGGGAGCTGTGCCAGCAGAGACAGCGTGGAGCAGGGAAAGGTGATCCTCTCTGTTTTCAAGCTTCAGTTTGCTTCTTAAAGAACCCTACTCCCCTACCAGGAGAGGAGATAAAATTGGTTCTGCAGCAGATGCTGCTCAGACTTCCTGGTTATCAGAGGAATGAGCAGACAGAGACTACACACATGCTTGTGCATGGGTATCCATATTTGTGCACATGTGTGCATGTGAACAGAGGTGGCAGGGTTAGAACACCGCATGCTCTCCAAAACAAGGTGCATTTTCAATATCTTAAAAATCAAGGGAAGGAAAAAATGAATTAAAGGAAATAAGTATAACTCTAGATCAGGGAGCAGTGAAGTTTTTCTTAAAAGGCCGTGTAATAAATATTTTGTGCTTCATAAGCCATGTTATCCATTGCAAACATTTAACCCTGTCTGTCCTCACAGCACAAAAGTATCTTTAGACAAGTTGCAAATTAAAAAAAAAAAAACTCCACTCAAATAAAATCTTTATAAAAACTTAAGGGTCAGTTTTATAAACTTGCACATGTCATCAAATGTCTTTCTTGGCTTGATTTTTCCCCCACCTACTTAAAAGTGCAAAAGTTTTTTTGTGAGTTGAGTAAAAATATTCAGTGGCCTGGATTTGGCCATAAGGCTTAGCTTGCTGACCCTTGTTTTAGAGGAGTTATATACTTGCATAGCACACTGTACAAAGGTCACCGAAAGTTCTTTTTATTCTATAAAGTAGTGACTGCATGAGCACATTTTCCCTGTGCTTCTTCATCCCTCTGCACAATGAAAAACATTAGGAAAAAAATCTCAAATTGATTAAGATCTCATGTTTTTGAAATTTACTTAATTCTGAATTTAAAAAGAGGTTGAAACATAT
>PVKN010035433.1:0-11624 GCA_004027915.1 Capromys pilorides | reverse complement strand
AGGTATGTTTCACCTTTGGAAGGAGACTTATGGGAAATAATTAGATGAGCTACAAAGTGCCTCACTGTGTAATGGAAAGAATAAAACTACATGGCAGAATTGGAAAGAGATAACATGTGCGGTGTTGTTGGCAAATAGTTGGCAGCCAATGGACTTCAGTTTTATTGTGACTGTTGGGAATAGCATTAGAACCAGTGGACAAATATCACGGGCAAATCTTTCCATCCTCTTGGAAATAACTTCTCCATAGCTGTAGGTGGCTGGGTAGGTTGGTTACTTTGAAGAGTGGTAGGTTTATGGTCCTAGAGAGCATGGCAGACAACTACTTGGCAGAGATGCTAGAGATTTAAGGACTAGGGAGGTGAATAACAAGGTCTTATTCTAACTGCAGCATTCAGGGGCTCTAGCAAGTGTGGAGTGAAGTTCCAAGACAAAGATGTGGTGCTAAATATAATATTTGAAAGTCTTTTACTTAACAGGTAACAATAATAGAAAATGGGGGGAAAAAAAATACGCCAAAGGAGAAAATGCAGAGAGTGGATGAGGGCTTAGAATAGAGCCTTGTGCTGGTTCCAAAAAAGAATGGATCTTGGAGCATTTCTGCATTGAATGGATATATGAGAAGAACAAAACAAAAGGAAGTTAAAGAATGCAAACACAATTATATGTGTGTATATACATGTATGCATATAGATGTATAGTAGTACCTCAGTTCATGAACTTAATTCTTTGCATGATTCTGGTTACAGACTGAACTGAGTGAGAACTGAATCAATCTTCCTCATACAGTGAACCTAGCCATTAAATTTGAATATGATGGCCAGAATGAAAGCAACTGTTGAAGGAATATGAAAGTACTGTATATGCCTTGAAACCAAGGAAATACAGAATTTTTTAAATGTATTTAGTATAGTGTTTCACTATACAGATCGGACCCATAGTGATCCTCCTGTTTTCAGCCTCCCAAGTGCTGGAATTACAGGCACCTGCCACCACACCCAGTCTCAGTTGCAGTCTTAGCACACCCTGGGGATGGGCCAACATGACAAGCTGGGGATCAAAGCCCAGTCCCTGTGTCTGCCTAAGCAGGCGCTTTAATCCCTTGAACTATCTGGCTGGCCCTTGAAGAAGTTTTAAGAATGATTTTATTCACATGCATAATAACTTCCCAAAAAGTATTGAAGAAGAGAGACTTTTAACAAAAAAAGATCAGCTATGTCATGCCATGTGGCAGAAGGGTTGAACAAGATTAGGGCTGAGATGGTCATATTGGATTCTGCAATGAGGAAGTTACTTGTGATTGTTTAGAAAGAACTTGTGACGAATGGTTTATACATCATATATTTCCGAGAGGGAAGCTTAAATAAAAGCACTTTCATATGGGAGAATGAAAATAAGGCAAAATAAAAAAATCACAAAAAGAAAGAACTGGGAAGAGAGATGGTGGCACCACCACAGAATCCAGGCAGGATTATTACTGTAATGCCAGGGCTGCATTTTATTCCTAAGGGTCTTGGGTAGCTCATTTTATAACTCTGTAATTAATGAATGCAAATGGTTTTCCAGAGAAATCGTTCTTCATTTCACATCACATAGAAAATGTATACCATGACTCCTGCATTATGGAATGGTAATGTCTGACCTTGTGATCAACAGTGGTTCTGCTGAAGGTGCAGGCTTACTTTGAATCGCTGTTTCTTCTTTAAGCTCCGAAAGGTCAAGTGAGCAGCTGTAAGATAAGGTCTTAACTGCCAGTAAGATAGTGATGCTCCGTATGGGCAAAGGCTACTTAGGCATCCAAACACTCCAGAGTCTGAAAAATGCACTTAGGAGCCAGCAGTAGGGTAGTTTCAGAAATCACATAGGGCACATCCACAGCACCCCAGCCAGTCCCTGTGCCCCAAAAGCATTTCCCTTGATCTTTGTCATCATTTAAATTTCAGTTAAAATGTTTCAGACAGACCTTTGTTAGACCCTGTCAAGTGCAGACCTTTCATCATCCCTTTTGTTATCTTTCTTTCCGTAACAACACTGCTACTTTCTTACAGCATTTACTGCTCTATTTGCTTGATGATGAATAGCCTTCCTCCCATAAATTAGAATGTCAGCCGGTACAGCACTAGGGTACAGCACTGTAGAGAATACAGTGTGAACTCAGTAGGGTGAAGGAGCAAAGATTATTGTGTATGGCAAGAACTTAGCTTGGTATTGATATGGAAACAGAATGGCATGGTAATGTTGGAAATGGAATAAATTCTCCCTAATGGGTTTGATGAAAAGTGGTTGATGATTATGATAATGACACAATTTTTTTGCTTGAAACTTTAAGAACTTCAGAGTTTAGGGGCAGATACACATTCTCTTTACATTTGCTTGTTCATTTACAAAGAGCAGGAATATTAAAAAGAACGATAAAGTCATGAATACTCATCAACCATGTTTATAAAGGGTGGAGCCTACCTGTGAAGAGCAGAAAGCCCTACCGTAAGGCATCTCCCTTACAGGAAAAGATGCTTTCATGTTACTCATTTAAAATGCAAAGATGGCCTTTCAAAACTTGCCTAAAAGATAAATTAAGTAGCTGACGTACAAATAGAAAAGCGCAAGTAGAGAGAGATGCATTAAATTTGAAGAGGAAACTGGAAGCAGGAGAGATGGTAGACCAGTTGTTTGCAAGAACTAGGCAGGAAGTAAGTTTGACTGTTGGAGACAAAATAGTAGACTGAAGTGTGTGGCTAAACAAAAGAAGTGAGGCAAAATTATCAATAGAAAAGAGTCAGGAAATATACCATCAATTTTATTTATTCCTGAGAAGTTTAATTCTCTATATATCAAAATAAACACAAACATTAGAGAATTATCTCAAATCCTATGTATGGGGTTTATTTATTGCTTTGTGTTGTGGTTTTTTGTTGTTATTGATGTTTCATTCTTACACCTGGTGCTTGGAAGCAATTTTGATTACTTAGGCAGCATGTTGAGCTTTGCCTCCAGCCTGCAGGGTGCAAGTTTGCAGTTTAGAGGTAGTGGAATTTCCCCAGGGTTGTGGACAAGCAAGAGATTTTGGAATCATAGAACATAGTAAGTTCAAAAGGCACCTTGAAGTCATCTAAGTCTACAAATATAAGGGGCTTTTTTTTGTATCCTCTTCTTATCTTTAATATTTTAACTCATAGCCAGGAGAAAGATGATGCAGGATGGATATTACAAATTGGTCTTTTTTGGTGGCTTTAGGTGAGTTTTGGTAATCGTACTATCAGTTGAGAAAATATGTAATTGTTAAAGCAAATGAAGAAGTAGACAAAGACTTTCCTCACTGGACAAATTCTCTGTAAAACAATGTCCACGCTAAGGATTACACCTTCATAAAATAAGCAAAAGTAAATTCTCATAGTTTGCTCTGGGAAAAATTGTATTATTAAAAAAGTGGAAATGGCCTTGAAAAGGAAAAATAACTCAATAATGCATCGAAGATACTGTTTTGAAAGCAAATTTGAAAATAAGGAATATTTTCATATGTGACCATCTCTTATAAAATAGCAAAGTAGAATTTGAGAGCAGAGGATAAGCGGGACATTGGTGTTTAGATAATAACAATGTAAAAAATTGATGCATAACTGAAATTCTTTCAAACCATAAAGCAGAAAATGAATTCATCTTCTGTAATGTTTGCTTGTTTTAATGTTTAGCTTTCTCTAGCTTTTATAGAAATAGCTTGGGAATGAGGAGTAAGTGATTTTGAAAAAAACGTTGCAAGTAAAATAAAAATGATTCATGTTGAATATTTCTACATGGTTCATCTAGTGACTTTCTCTTTTAACAAATGCTATGTGCTAAGCACTGTTCTGGAAGCTTCTGACTTATGGACTAAAACTCACAAAAGGCTTTTCCGATGTAGTTTGTTTTTGGGTTTGATTTTTGAGTATATTTTACATACTGTTTTGGAGTTCATTGGAAAGCAGGCCTGTCAAGATGATCTGTGTGTGTGTGTGTGTGTGTATCTTTTTCTTTCACTCTTACATCAAGTACAAATAAATGAGGATAAATGAGGATGTATCAAAGACATGCTAGCTGTATCATACTGGAATGTAATTGAAATGACTGAGGGCCGGCCAAATAGCTCAGCCAATTAAAATGCCTGCAAGCAGGCGCAGGAGCCAGGGGTTCAATCCCCCAGCATGCTGTGCCAGCCTCACCCCCTGGCATGCTGTGCCAGCCTCACCCTGGGGCACACTGAGGGGGCAATTGAGACTGGGCGTGATTGTGCACGCCTGTAATCCCAGCTCTTTTGAGGCTGTAAACAGGCGGATCACTACAAGTCAGATCTAGTAGAGAGATCCTGAACACCCTGTAGACCCTTCCCAAAATTTAAAAAAAAAAATTTAAAAACATTACCTTAAAAATTGGTATAACTTGCTGTCCATCTATTTCAATCAGTATATCATACCACTACAAAAATATTTGAATGAGCTGTCATTCCAATTCTTTTTCTCATTTAAGGAAAACATAGTTGATAGCATCCAAGTTCCAGGCACAAGGGGGAGAAGTGAGCTCATTTTTCTCAGACTACAAATCTGACTTCCCTCCAGGAACTTCCCAGGAATGAGCTGCCTGTATTTATTTCATCCCTTTGATGTTTCTTGTATTTGCCTGCCAAACCTGTTTCCAAGTGTTCTAGGTTTAGAGGAACATTTCAGAGAGCTACAGCATAATTAACTAAAACAAATTCTGACATACTGTACATCAGAAAATTAAAATCATATTTAATAGAAGTTTTCTTTTCCTAAAAAAAAAAAAGGAATATGCTCCTGAAATGTATATCTAGGCATTAAAATAGGGATTTAATTTTATTTCATCTAAAAAATTATGTCTGGAAGCTGCATTATGTTCATATCCAGAGTAAAATGAAATGAATTGAAAGGCAGAGAGTCAACTTAACTAAGAAGGAAGAACATAGGAATTTTTTTTTCTGTGAAGAGAAGAATGGGTGCTTTGCAGATTGCCCCATAACTGGCATGTTCTCAAAATTTCCTATTATATTTTAGGAGTAGTATTTACTGATAGAAGTCATTTGGAGCAATATGAGCTCTGCTTTTATCTGTGCTTATTATTTCTTTCTCTTTCTCTTCATCTTTCTCCTCCTCTTACTCTGCTGCTGCCTCTTCCTTTTTCTTCCCTTCTTGTCTTGGTTATCAGAATGACTGCACAGACTAATGGGATGTGTCTATTTTCAAGGGTGGCACTGAAGCAAAAGGTGGTGAATTATCAAGAGATTCTACGGATTTGATTGTTGCCAATGGGAAAGGAAGGAAAATGTTCTGAATGTATTTGAGGAAAATATGTGACAATAGCTAATACTCCAGTTTGTATTTTATTTGTTCTGAAATGGTGGACTTGGAGAAACATTGCAAATACTCTGCTTCCAATTGCAGTCATTTAAGGCTAAAAAAAGCAAGTGATATTTTCACAGGCAAGATTTTTTAAGAATGACTTTTCAAAGAGTTATGTGTTGTCCGAATAGAAATGAAATTTGAGTGTCAGGACATACCATATAATAGAAAGAATACGACATTACATTTATTTGGTACATGAAATTTTTAAAACATCATGAAACACTTAAAATTTATTTCATTTAACGTATGAGAACAATTAAAGTCCTCAGGATGAAATGAAAATAAATTTAGGCAGTGGCTGTTAATCTTGTGTTAAACTTGTTTTTGATACTTGCGATATGACTGGACTGTTTGACGCTTGGAAAATACCTGGCACCCTTGGTTCTGAGTAAAAACTATTAAAATGTTTGTTATAGTCTGAGATAAGGTCAAGAGACCTTCATTCTAACTGTAGTTATAGCTCTGCTCAAGAGACTTATGATACTAGCATGACAAAGAATTATAATATTCATGCAAGATCACTATGAGTAGGACAAGGGAAATGATCATTTTCATTAATCATCCATGATTGCCAATCAACCACAGATCTGAATACATTACAAAATAATGAATTCTCTCTCCATGAAAAGAAAATGTCAGATATAACCTCTATATCATTCAGAGCCCAACTTCTTTATCCCCCTGCTTTTACCCTCTCTTACAAAAATAATTATGCTTGCCCTCAGAAAATGGCCTCTCACTTGACATTTCTGTACAACTTTGCTTATACCGTTTTGAGCTTGAAATGACGTCCATGTTCTCCTTTAGTTTTCTGAATCCCGATTGTCTTCTAAGATTAGAGCTAAGGTTTTAAAAATTCTTGAACCTTGTCTAGCCCCCTCCTAGCTTCCTTTCCCTGCACTGAAACTTTTAGCACCAGAGCAATGACACCTGCCTTCTGTCTTCATGAGGAAAGCTTTTTCCTTCCTGTGTCCTTTATCAAAGGGTGGGATTGACACAGTCACTCACATTGCGATGCCAGTGGTGGCCTGGGCCCCTCTCATCCACACCTGGTTCTCAGTGTTCTGTCTCTTAACTAGGCTGTCTGTGTGGTGGTGACATGCTAACTGAATTGGATTAAGAAACATTTGGCAGATTAGTAGAATACACTTCTGAGTGTCTTAGTAGGTACTGGAAGGGTAGTTTAGGCATTATATATGATCCCTCATGGGTTCCCCTTTGGCACCAGTCCCTTGTTCTACCACGCTCTTCTACCAAGATGTTCCTGCCTTAAGGCCAGGCAGCTATGGACTCAGTGTCCTCAAATCACAAGCTAAATTAAACTCCTCATCATTTAAGTTGTAGAGTTGGCTGTGGTGTCCAGCAGTGGGGAAGTTATTACAATCTCTTTCTTATGGGCTTCTGTCTTCCTTTATATTTTTCCATTTCTGCTGTCTGAGTTCATAATCATCTTACCTGGCGTTGACTCCTTTCTTGCTTTGTTGCTTGCCTTGTCTTCCTCAGGGGTGCTTGGTGATCAAATGTTTAACTCCAGTGTTTGGCTTCACTGTGGAAGGATGACTGTTTTCTCATAGCCCTTGTGATAAATATTGATGTTATGTACCACCCTTCCTCTTATGTGTCTGGTCTGTCCCTAGTTGTCACCATCCAGGCACTTTATACCCCAGCTACCCTCAAGGAGTGAATGAAAAGAAACCATGTTATTTAAAACTCCTTGTTTTTGCAGATGCTGTTATCTGCACAGAATGTTTGACTTACCTTTATCTGCTAGAAAAGCCTCACTTTACAGGTTGCGGTCAGATCTAACCTCAAACATTTGCAGTGAAACCTTTTCTGGTTACCTCTGCCATAATCATAATAATGTTTTTCCTCCCCCACAAATGAACATTTGTGATTTCACAGTTAAGCTGGAAGCTTGATGACAGTGGATACTAAGTCTCTTTTGTTGGGTGGAGAGAACTTTTCCTAAAATGCCCACTAGTTTATTAGCTACCTGGGGAGCTGTAACCTTTCCTGTCATTATCTAGAGTAGGCCATTTAGAATACAGTAGCAAGAAAGAAAAAGCAACATCTGTTTGCAGGCTAGCTCAAGGTCAAATTGCACTGATCAAATAGGTACATTGAGGATCCTAGGACTGACACACAGGGACACACTGATGCAGGCCGGATTCCAGGTCCCTGAGTATGCTAAGCTTTAGATTGTTACTTGGGGCTGAGTAAATTCCAGGGTCCTTATATTGGCCTGAACTTGTCACCTTTTGCTTCCATTTCTTTCTCTGCCCTTGACACATAGCATCTTCTCTGTTAAGAAGTCAACCAGGAAATTCCCAACTCAGCTATTTTCTTCCTTCTGCCTGGAATATTTTTCCCATAAATGTTCATGTGGCTCACTTTATCTTCTTTTTCATGGCTCCTATATTACCTTTCCAGGGATCCCTTTTGACCAATATTTAAAATAAATCGCTAATCTGCTAATCTTCTGCTAAAGCACATACACACACACATACACACACACACACACATTTCTCTCCGTAGCATTTAAATATTGACGGATTTTTCTTTCATTTCTTTTCTTCTTTACTGTATCCTAAGTACTAGAACAGAGCCTGGCTCACAATGTTCCTTCAATAAATATTTGTTCGACTAAATCAATGAATCTTCTGACGTGTGTATCAGCTTTTCTTATATATCCAGCCAATATCTTTCTCTTTGTATTATCTTTATCTTCATGATACAATTTCAGATCTGCTAGTTGGTTAATGTCTGACCTTAGTTAAACATATTCTGGATTAAGAGACATTTATCATAGTTTCATTCCTGGCCCTGTCAGTTTCTAATTACGTGACCTTGAGTGAGTCATTCAATCTCTCTGGGCACAGTTTTTCCTATTTGTAAAACTGGACTAATGATACTTAGTGAATTACATACAAGGAGCAAGGCAAACACATCAACAAACATAACATTCCTTAAGCATGTTGGTTGGTTGGTGTTATCTGTTAAAGGGGCAGGCAATTGAAGAGGAAACATGGCATATTGACAAGTTGAACATAATATTCACACAAATATGGATTTGAGTTCTACTGTTTTGTAGCTGTATTACTCAAAAAAAAAAAAAAAACAAACTTATTTTGGCTCCTTTTCTGTAACTGAGGAAAAACTTGCTATCTTAGAAATTAGTGAAATATCACATGAGGCATTGCCATGCTGCAACAATTCTAAGATGCACATTTTTCTCACTTTGTAACATTGCCAGTAAGAGCCTGCACTTCACAATCAGTGGCGCCTTTGGTTCAGTGGCAGGTGGTGTCTACCTCAAAACTTTTATATGCAGAGCAGGCTGGTAATTATAGCTCACACTCTTCCAGTGTGTTTAAGAATACTTGCCACTGTTTCCCTATTGAGAAGAGGTGGCTTTTAATGAATAAAGTGGTGAACTTTGTCTTAAAATGTTTATAACTATCATTTTGTGGATTGTCTTTAAAATTTTTTTGATTTTGCCCTCAGAAGGTAAATAATAATGTTTAAAAGCCTGAACAGCAAAGCAGCTTGCTCCATTTATCTCTTGTTAATAAGAAGCACTTTTTGCGGTGGAGGAGGGGGTGCTCCACCTGTGTATTCCCTCAGTTTGGTTTGTCATTGCTGTTGCGTTTGGTTTGGTCATGGAGTACAAGAATAGATGAATATCCTGGCAACCTCAGCAACTGCACTTTAGCATAATGCTGTTGCTAGGAGAGAAGGACAGGCGTAGCACGTGAGAGGATGTGTGGCTCTGCTGTCCTGGAGGTGACAGCAGGTTGGGGCTGAAGCCAAGAGCTCCAAACAGCATTCTTCACCCTCCCTCTGCTCACAGGCATGGGAGCGTAACTACCCTCTCATGCTCTGGGTGAAATGATGGCAGTGTTCTAGCTCCTGCTTTAAATAAATCCCAAAAATGAAGGGAAAAAAGTTACTACTAGGATGTCATTGTAAATGCGCAAAGCATTTCAACCCATTGTTCTTACACAGTGTTCTGTTAAACTGAAGCTACTAACAATCTAGCAGCTGATCATTATTTAAAAGTTATATTCTCTTGGGCCGGCGAGATGGTTCAGTGGTCTAAAGCGCCTGCTTAGGAAAGCTCAGACAACTGCAGGGACTGCGGTTCGATCCCCGGCACCACATGCTGCGCCAGCCCCCACCACCAGGGCAGGCTGAGCCAGCCACAAAATAAATAAAATAAAGAAACAAACAAACACAACAAGCAAACAAATAAATAAATAAATAAAAAATAAAATAAAATAAAAGTTATATTCTCCCATATATCCTGTGTTTTGTACTAATATCTCTCTGGCTTTCAGTTAACAAAACTAGAAAAGAATAACTGAAGAGTGTTATGTGAGTTTTGGCAAAAAATTCTATGCCAATTAACTATATTCTCTGTACAGTGAGTTATAAAAATTCTGAGATGGATGTAACTTACTTTCATAATGATGTTAAATAATAATTTGTTGTATAATTTATTTTATTCATTCAGCAGTGTGGCTGAAAGTCTTTCTTCTGCCAGCCACTAGAGTACCAGGGCAGTGATTAAAAATAAATATTTTAGGGTAGAATGCATAAAACAAGACACACACAATGGAAACAGAATGTCTGATGTTTGCATTGCATTTTAATTCAAGAGGAAACCAAAATGCTTTGGACTTAGACTATTAGCATTTGAAAGAAAGTAATATTCCAGGAAAAAAAAATATTTTAGGATCCATCCACAGGGGCCAGCTGTCAGTTGGCAACTGATAGGATTCCTTCACAAGGATAGAGGTGCCTGCGGGAGCACTAAGGGACTGTCTCCATCTGTGACATTGTTGTTGTAACAGCTACTGGAGTAAAATAGATTGCAATAGACCAGTGAACTGTCTCTGGCTCATTTTAAGGAGCTTGGTTTTCTCTCTTGTCCGTTTTTGTTATGTGGTTGATGGGCTCGGACGAAGTCTGTGACTCAGGTTATGTATCTCTCACATTCTGAATCTGCATTCCTGTCCAAAGAACATTTGATTGTGGTCTTCCAGTTGCAAGATCCATAAAACACCCTCATTTTTCTTTTCCTCTGAAGTTGACTAATTTACATGTAGGAAATTTTTCTATTCATAAGTCTGTGCCACCTGATTCTTTGATTTTTTTTTTTTATCCCTTTGATCTGACCATTAAAAAATGAGAACATGAGTTTCCATTTGGGTATACTTCCAACCACAGTAGAAATAGGGCATGGAACGATGTAAATATGAATTAATATGGAACTTAAGACATACTCAGTAAAAACCATAGGTTTATGTGTTTAAAAAAAAAAAAAAGGCTCTAGTACCTGTGATTAGTCTTGCATTGCATGTGTTTAGCACTGTGACAACTCTAGAATGAGCCTCTTGGGTGCTTACATACATTTGTATATATACAGATACATTGTGTGTGTAATTTTATTCCACTTGTATGGTGTTTTAGCCCTGCATGTCCTTCCCAGTTCCTTCTGTTATTTTTTAGTGTACCCTTCCTCAGAATCATCTGGTACGTACCTGTTTAGCTATTAGGACTTACAGAAAAAGTTAAGTGGTATGGCTGATCACTCCCTTCACAGAGGAGTGTGAAAGGGCAAAATGCCCTCAGAGAACAAAGACAGTTATGTAGATGGCATGAATGTCAGATAGTAAGTTTGATATCTTGCTGACAGGTACCCCTGCGTAACCACAGTGAACACCACTGGCACCCTCCAGTGCTAGCTGCTAAAGGCAACCAACTCTGCCAGTCCTCCAGTTTCATCTTATGAAGCAATTCTGTAAACTGAAATAAAGTCTATTTATTTATTTATTTATTTATTTATTTATTTATTTATTTATTTTGTGGGACCAGGGTTTGAACTCATGACCTTGCACTTGCCAGGCAGACACTTGTGCCATGGAGCTATCTTCCCAGCCCCTATCTTCTGTTATTTTTAGAAGAGTAGCATAGGATGGCTCATGAGTAGAATATACAGAGTGGGCATGTACTTGGAAATACGTTGTGCTGTGTTCAAAACTCAACTGTTGTTTTGAAAGTAGCATTTCACTTCTAGAGAAAATGTTTACCTGACAGAATTATAAGAAAAACTTGGGTAAAAATTAAACTGTAGTAAATCAGACACTGTGTGAATTATCTAAATTGTTTCCTTTTTTGTTTTATGAGCTATAATGCTAGTTCTAATATTTTAGTGTAGCAGCAAAATTT
>PVKN010035432.1:0-11636 GCA_004027915.1 Capromys pilorides | reverse complement strand
CCCCCCCCTCCAAAAAAAAAGGAAACAGTTTCATGGTATGAGAAAATAAGAATGCAGAATTATAGGCACTTTATAAAGATGTGGGGGACAAAATGTTGAAAGGGGACTAGAGGGAAGTGAACAGAATATATGCATTATTTTCAAGTGATATGCACCAAGGGCGCCAAGCGCTTCCAGCCACCTCTGGAGAGCTTGCACTGACGACTGTTAGATCTGATTTCTAATCGGATGAATACGTGGGGGCTTGCGCCGATGTCTTCCCGTGTCCCGCATAGGATGGACTTTTTTTTTTTTTTTTTTTTTTCCTTATGGCCAGTACAGTCTGCCCTGAGGGTGAGACTGGAGCAGCAGGTGGTGCTAGGGATTACACCGTGTAGTTGCCTAACCTTGCCCAACAGGCACTTTAGACTGCTGAGCCATCTCGCTGGCCCATCCGCATATTACAGAAAACACATGTCTGCTTCATTTCTGGACCCTGCCCTATTCTAAAAGGGGTGGGGGAATGTTCAGTGAAGTAGAGAAGAGATGCCTGGAGCTCTGCCTAGGGGTGCCAAATCCCACCAGCAGCAAGCCTAGGCCCCCCGTGATTCACTTGGCTTTATTCCACTGGAATCTGAAGGTGACATGAAACCACTTCCAAGAGAAAACTAGGTGAAGAGAAGTAAATGCATGAGAATCTAGGCCAAAGAGGAAGTAGAAATAAGACCTTGAGGACAGGGGGAGAAGAGAGAGGAGATGGGAAATAAGGGTAAGTGACTCCCTCCCTGTCTCTCCCCTCCTGTCCTCCCTCCCTCTCTCCTCCCTTCCACCCTTCTTTTCCTCCTCTCTCCCTCCCTGCCTTACTTTGGAAGTGGACCCTGTATGTACTAAAGCTACAACAGGAGAAAAGCAGAGGTCTGGTTTTCATCAGCCTCTGTGTGCTCAATAGTTAAGTCCAATTTCTTAACTGAAGTTTCCCAGCCATACCCATGTGAAAAGCTTAGCTAAAACATCATGCCTAGCTTGCACCCAGCACGCGTTAAGAGCTAAGTGGGTAAGAAGTGAGTGAGACGGGTAAGCCGCACCAGTGAGCTCGGCTGGAGGAGCTTCGCTTTCCGTGGCCACTTCCTGTCGCTTGGAAGGAGCGCTCAACCTTCTCAACTCTTTGGTGAAAGCAGCTGTTGCGTCCCAGCACCTCTCCCTTGGCAGGATAAAGGGCAAGGGCCACAGATTCCGATCGAATCAGACACAGCTCACTGCAAATCACCACGCAACCACAGGGTCTATGACCAGCCTCCTCAGTGGCAAGAGCAGGCTCATGAGGGTGCAGCACAAACCAGCTAGCAGTGGGCCTGACTACAAGGAAGGCAGCAGAAGAAAACGATGATGCCCAATCGTCATTGTCCCACTTAGCATTCATTAACATTAATCCCATCTCATTTCTTAGGCCTAAGAACCAATAAACTCCAAGTCCTTTTTTTGGAACCAACAGCCCACTGTTAAGAGCATGACCAGTGTTTTCCGTATCTATTCCTTCATGAAAAGTTTTCCCATCTACAAAACTGGGCCAAAAGTAGAAGCCAGACCTGAAAGGGCTCAGATTCAGGAAGTATTCTTTAAAGGCCTATTGTATCTAGGTATTGCTCTAGGCTGCAGGGTTAGGGCAGAGAAGAGATGAGGTCCCGATGCTTGGGAGGCTCAGATTCATGCAGAGCGGCAACACACTTGTAGGAAGGAAATAAAAGTATGTTGGAAGATGGTAAATGACATGGGAGAGAAAATCAGAGAGGTTAAGGGGTAGTGGAGAGTGGGGAGTGGGGTTGGGAAGAACCCACTGCCTTGTTAAGTGGTCTGGGTAGGCCTTTGATCAGGTAAGGAAAAGCCATCACACAACTGTAACTCCAGCACTGAGGAGCTGGGGCAGGAGGAGCACTATGCATTAAAAGCCAACCTGGACTCCATCATGAGATCAAAATCGTTTTCTTCACCATGTGGCTCTTCCCCACAGGAAGTAAATGGTTGATTAAATGATCACCCGGTGCATATAAATAAAGGACAACACGACATGCAGCATGGGCTGGAAGACACTGGGACAATCCTGAAGCAGGATCTTCTGCCACCTGAAGCTGGGTGCCACCTTCTTCCTGTGCTCAGCAGGAGATTAGGGCACCCAGCATGGACGAGCAGGCAGAAGCGGAGCAGGGAGGTGTCAGGGACACTTCTCCGAGTGGTAGCACCTGTTCTGCCTCAGGGATGTGAAACTGAATCACCAGCCACTTTTGGCTGGTGTCAGCCAGAGCAAGTTCCTCCAGGAAATCACCGCAGAGCACTGCCCGTGCATTTGCCAGTCTGCAGGGCAGTGCCAGTGATCTACGCCACCTGGCGCTCAGGGCTGTCTGCAGACCTTTCCCCAGAGGGGGCTGGAGCCAGTGCCTCGCTTCTGACCAATGGGAAATGGCAAAAGTACTGGAGTGTCACTTCAAAGGCTGGATTACAAGAACACTGGCATGTCCATCCTGTCCTGCAGTCTCTCACTATGCAGGACACAAGGGACCATGGCATGAGTGGCCCTCTGGAGAGGTCCTCATGGCCCGAGACCAATGGACACAAAGGAAACCTGCAGAAACCACATACCTGCCCACAGGATACCCAGAATAGCAGAGTATATCTATAGTAAATGAATAATTAACAGACCTTGCCATCTGGTATATTAGATGCAATGGCAGAGTCATACACAAATTACATACTAGCTCAAAGTTGAGAATGACAATCTCTTCCATCAGAACTAAGAAACTCTTGAGCTACATAAGGTGGTGCATACCTGTAATCCTAGCACTGGGAAGCTGAGGCAAGAGGAATCACTGTGAGTTCAAGACCAGCCAGAACTACATAGCAAAACCCCATCTCAAAAACAAATAAAATCAAAGACATGCTCAGAAAAATATCATAGAAAGTAAGTTGGCATTTAGCAGACCACCAGCCCACAGTAAAGATGAGTGGAGGAGGGCATCTGGGCAGGGACTGACGGTCTTATGCAGTGGCACAGGCATTAGAAATCTGTTTCCTGGGGCTGGCAAGATAGCTAAGCAGTCTAAAGCATTTGCTTAGGCAAGCTGAGGTTCAATTCCCCAGTGTCACATGCTGTGCCAGCCCCGCCCCCAGGGCTAGCTGAGCCAGTCACAAAAAAGAAAAAAAAAACCTGTTTTCTATAAGCCTATTATGCAAAACTTACTCAGAGACACCAGGGATTGGCCAGTGCACACACCAGATCTCAGACTGCACTCTGCTGGCCTCACTGTTATTTTCCCCACACTGTCCTGTTCTTTCCTAATCTTCTCAAACTTTTCCTGACTCCTTTTGCTCTATTCTAAGACTTGGCTATTAGAGTTTCCTGGAGAAAAAAAAAAGAAAAAAGAAAAAATTACATATGTATATGTTCTATTTTTATTTTATTGTTAGGAAATTGATGATGGGAGTTGGCCTAGATGGTTATGTAGACAGAGAACTCCTAAAATACGCCATCTCGAAGCTGGACAGCCAGGAAAGCAGTGGTATACATCAGGTTGAGTCCAAACTTGGAAGTTTTAGGGGAGCTAAAGATGTAGGTCCCAGGATCCAGAGGCTCATGGGCCAGAGAATGTGGACACCCCAGCTTCAGGGAAGAACTTCTCTCTTCCTCCCTCTTTTTGTTCTATCTGAGCCCTCAAATCACATGAAGACCCTGTCTACACTGATGAGAATGATCTTTCAGTCTATTGGCTCAAATGCTGACCTCTTCCAGAGACACCCTCCTTGCTCGCCTGGGGAGGGGAAATACTTCTTCAGCTCGCTATCTGGGCACCTTTTAGCTCAACCAAGTCGCCATATAAAATTAACCATGATGGGTGATTGTTGTGCATCCTTTAGAGAGCAAATCAGAAGCCACACAGAGGCTCGGATAGGACTGCAAGTCCTGGAATATGTTCTGCAGCAGGAGAAGGTCATAGTAGTAAGAAGGAGACAGAAGGGAAGTGGGGAGAAGAAGCTCGAGGGAAGAGCAGGATTACAGAAAAATTATGAAGCATTGGGGTGAGAGAATCTTTCCAGGCTGACTGGGATCAAATCAGAAAGAGAGCAGTGTGCAGGCTGTATTGTGTGAAGAAAAGAACATCCTAAAGACCCTTCAAGATTTTAAAAGTCCTTAAAATGATAGATCTCTCAGTGTATTATGATCAGAAGGTAGTGACCCTTGGGGTGGCCCTTTCCCAATTCTATTACTCCTTTCTAATAAAAAGTTGGACAGTTTATCTAATCGGTAAATAGAGGAGCATTCTGCTAGTTATTGCTGCATAGGTCAGTCTTGGGGAAACTTCCAGGGAGCCAAGAAGAGTAAGAAGACTCAAAGACTACGCACAATATGATAGACTCCACGAGGCCCTGAAACAGAAGCTGGGCACTGGTTTAAGAAAACAAATGAGGGGCTGGGGAGATAGCGGAGCATCTTTATCACCTGCTTGGCAAATGCAAGGTCCCAAGTTTGATTTCTGGTGCAAGAAAAATAAAATAGAATAAACGAGCTACTAGTGGAATGTGAATAAAGTCTGAAGTTTATTCATAAGAACACACTAATGTGAGTTTCTTATGTCTGATACATGGACCTCAGTAACAGGAAATGCTAAGCTCAAGAAATTGGATCTGGAACAAGAACTCACTGGATAATCTTTCTGAATGTTATGTAAATCCAAAAATATTCCAAGATTGAAGAGCTTACTTTAATAAATGATAGGCCAACAGTGAAATCCAGATTATAGTTTACAGGAACCAATGTTTCAACTGGCTTCACCATTTGTAAATCAACACACACTCTGCTTCTTGGGTGGACCTGTAAGTGAAGGGCTGACTCACTGAGAATTTTCAGAGAAAATCCTAATTTGAACACCACATATGATGGGAGTCTGACCCAAGAGAATATGAAGCACTTGTGTCTCAAAAAACAGTGAAAAAATAAAGCACTATGGAGGGATCTAATGAAAAATAACATCCCAAGAGAACAGAGGGAGGGGACAAAAGGGGAGGTAAAAAGAATGAAAACACGTTATGCATATGAAAGAACTCCCTATGATTAATATAAGTATTATTGACTGCAAACGCATACTGTCCTACTGAAAAATTGTAAAAAGAAAAGCAAAACAATGTTGGGCACAAGGAAAGACTGGGGGGCTGAGCTCGTGCTTTTATCATCTTTTCCTACTTCCCAGTCTATGGCCTCAAGACTCTGTCCAGATATAGACAGACAGGCAGACAGGCAGACAGACATGGAGAGTTCATTTCCTGCAGATTCTCACTAAGTGAACTTTTTTTTTCCTCAACTCCTTCATTGATCAGTAAAGTTGAACAATTCCATCATCCATTTTCCCTCAGGTGTTGGCAACCCTGCCGTCCATAAGGCCTACTCTCCAGAGCTGTTTCTGTGTTTTTCCGCTTCTGTACAGGGTATTATCACATGAAGATGGCATACCAAGCCATCGTCCTTAGAACATCACTGACTGAAAGTGCATGGAATGAATGTAAGCTCTGCTCCCCTTGCACAGACTTAGCGTCTGGTCCATCTACACCACGGAAGCACTTGGGAGGAAGCACCCTGGGAGCTGCTGTTCCCTGAGTTCTTTGTATTTTTCCTTTAGTGCTTCTGATGTGCCCTGGAACACGGAGGAAATGGTTTCAAAATTTTTATCAGGAGGAAATTCCAAGGTGGGAAGTTTTCTTCGTTATCTTGACTATCCTCGAGATCCTTCTGCTTTTCTTCTTCTTTGTTAGAATCATCTCCATCATCATCACTGACTTCCTCATCATATTGACCAAAAGTATTCATTAACTCCACAAAAATTTCATCATTTATAAACCCATGTTCTCGATCTCCATGGACTTTGCCATCAGAGTTTTTCAT
This sequence comes from Capromys pilorides, assembly GCA_004027915.1. NCBI lineage: Eukaryota > Metazoa > Chordata > Mammalia > Rodentia > Capromyidae > Capromys > Capromys pilorides. The sequence goes on along the minus strand of PVKN010035432.1, from coordinate 5,731 downwards.
TCATTCTTCAGTGAAAGTGTCATCCTGGTCTAGAACTTCATCCCCATGTAAGGAATGTTATGTAAGACAGTTTCATCTTCTACCATAAATTTCTGTTGGAAGGGAGGTAAAGAATACACTATGGGAACCCAGGTGATTCCATGCAGGGTCATCATGTGATGGCTTCTGTTGGAAAATCCAAGTCACTGGTTATCGGACACTCCCTAGCCCCACGCAACGACCTCCCAAAAGTCATGAAGTGCATAGGCTCTATCCTTCACTGTTTCCATCCTTGGTTTAAGTTTTCCATTCTTCCCAAAATTTGTTAATGATTAAAACTACACACACTCTACTTCCTCAGCTCATCTGAACTTCTTGAGCTATCTCAGTCACATGTACTCTGATTTTATACTCTTTCACCAACAAACCAGTCCTTTCTCAGATTTGTTCCCATCTGATCTATGATGACTTGTGTGGAAGGGCACCCAGGGCCTCTCAGAAAGATGGTGGGCAGGCAGGCAGGCAGGCAAGCAGGGATGGGGCCTGGTGCCCACAATGTGCAGGAGGGAAATTTATTTTATTTTATTTTTTTGGTGGAACCAGGGATTGAACTCAGGCCCTTGAGCTTGCCAGGTAAGTGCTTATTCTACTGAGCTATCTCCCCATCCCCAAGTAGGGACATCGATTCTTAAAGACAGTAAAATCATATAAATTGGGAATAGAGTCCAAATTAAAATACTGAGCAGCTGAGTTATTTGAGAGAAAGATGAAGACACTGACTTACTCAGGACAAGGTCAAGGCAATTCTGTTCTTTAATTTTGCAAGATAAAATTTCAAGGTAACCTTATGGTATTTAAACTCGGACTTTAGAAGGAATAAGAACCAAAAATGAGCTTGCTACTTTCTTAGCTCCTCTTTGAATCCTCTGCTTCTCCTTAGAGCTAGAGAACCTCCACGTTACTCTGTATAAGGACAGGTAGCTAGCTATGTGAACTACAGGCAATAAGCCAGTGAAGTCTAGACTATGCTCCAGTAGAATAAGACAAGTTGTCCTTTTAGGCCCCTACAAGGTCCTAGGGAAGCAGTTCTCAGAACACCCTCTGCTCCAACGCTGTGGACTATCATGTGTTGCTCAAACACAAGTTGTGTTTCCATGGTTTTTCCATGTTGTTCTCTCTTTCAAATGTTCTATGTACTTGCTCACCCCTTCAGTACATCATTGCTGAGATGAGGTACTTTCTCCTCTGGTTCCCCAACTTCTAGGCAGCATTAGCATTTCCTTCTTTAGCATTTTCATCATGACATATCATGATGGACAAACTGATCAGCACCTCAGAGGACTAGAACATGCAAAGTGGGCAGGTAGACAGATTATGTGGGTGGGTGGGTGGTTTGTGGCTGAGAATGCTCAGAAGCCCAACGCAACCCTGTTCCTTTTTCTCAGCATACTTCTACATTTTACTTCCCAGCTGATACCACTGAGAAGATGACAGTTCATACCAACAGAGTATGGGCAAAATGTGTGCCACTTCCCACACAGTCCTTTAAACTCTTCCACACAATCTTCCAAATTGTCTTTTCTCCCCATGTGCCAGCCAAATGCAGAAAACCCAATGGAAGAATTCAAGATTCATGGATTTCAGAAAATTCAGGTAGAAGAACTCTGAATCTCTGACCAAGTGACTGGAGCCCAGGTCCCCTGTCCTACATTAGACAATGACACAAAGCAAAAATAAACCTTTATTAAAGAAATCTACTAAATTAGGCCATTAGAGTACTTAGCCTATCATGACTAGACATGAAAAAATATTTTTACAATACAGTGAGTGAAACTCTGGTTCCAAGAAAACATCATTAGGTCCATGACAGCTGTCTGGCTGATCTCTGCATCCTGAAAATTCTTGCTGTTGGTCCTGTTTAGATTAAAAACAAAACAGGCAAGTAAAAAAAACCTTTGAAAGTAAAGGTGACTATAGCCTTTAAGGAATGAGGAAACATCCTCCTTTGAGTGCTACCTTTCGAGTACTGAACATTGCACTAACTCCCACTGAGAGGACAGCCACTTAGGGAGAAAACCATTTCCATCAAGAGCTGCATGGAAAGCCTAGCCTCTGGAGAACCTGCCACACCCACAGTGGCTGATCTAACATGAGCACACCTGATGGGCTTGGGACAGTCCAACCTTTTCCAGGAGATGTTTTGGTTTGGGGTGGCTTTTACTTTCTTCCAGGATTAGGAGCTAGGTAGACCTAGAATGGCACTCTTGTCATAGACTGTATTATGTACCTATGAAATTCAAAAGTTGGAGTCACCAGTACTTCAGAATAGGACTGTATTTACAGAGGTCTTTGTAAGGCTCACAGATCTGACATCAGTGTGACTGACATCCTTAGAAAAAGAGAAAGTTGGACACAGAATGCACAGTGGGAAGGGAAAGGTGATGCGACATAAAGAGAAAAGAGCTAACTGTAAGCCAAGGAGCAGCTGAATCAGACAGATTGTTCCTCATGGTGCTCAGAATAAAAGTAACTCTGTCCACATGTTGATCTTGGCCTTGTAGCCTCCAGGGTTGTGAGACAAGACAATTCTGTTGCCTAAGTCACCAGTGCGTGCTGCTTCATTATGGCAGCTTGAGCAAGCTCACCTGTTGGCCCTTAGAAAACACTGTGGTTTGTATCTAAATGTCCCCAGAGCCTCATGCAGTCACAGGTGGGCTCTGGGGAAGTGGTGGAATCATGGGTGTGTGATTCTGGGTTGGGGTGTGTGACAGTGGGATTAAAGGTGTATGGTCACTAAACGGATTCAACATAGAAATGGAAGTCCTCCCCTGGGTGTGGATGGCACCCATTAATAGGCTTATAGCCTGGATTAAATGTAAAGGGACAGAAAGAAGGCGGGCTTGCTGGTTACTGCTTTCTGTCTGCCCTGCCACGGCCTGTTTCTCCTCTGCTCGGCCACCCTACCTTGGAGCCAGCTGACTATTCACCAAAGCCCCTATAAACGGTGAGCGACAATAAACTTTTCTCCTTAACTTGTGGGGGTCAAGTATTTTGTCCCAGCAACAAAAAAGTAACTAAGACAGAGTCTGACAAAGAGAACTGAGGTGATAATTGGAGAAAGACAGCCTCCCTCTGGGTTCAAGGTCAGCCCAACACCTTTCAAGCATATGACACCTGGATTTTCTGTCACTTGCTGGAGAAAGATCTCTAAGGAATAGAACTGCAGGCACTCCACTCACCAAACCCTACCTAGAATAATAAATTCCGCAGTGTCTTAGTCATTTTTCTCTCATTGCTGAGACAAAATATCTGATACCCAAAGTTAAGGAAGGAAAGGTTATTTACCTCACAGTTGGTTTCAGCCGGTAATCAGCTGGCTCCAAGGCAGGGTGTCACATGGCAGAGGGCCATAGCTCAAGGTGGCAGAAGATAGAAAAAGCAGCAAGAGAAAAAAGGGGTCAAGCCTCTTTTCCTCCCTCTATCCTATGTGGCCTGCCGCCCGCACCATCTCTCCTGCCTTCTGCTTCTACAAGCTCAGGATGTTTACAGAGTGAGGCCCTGGTGCCCTGCTGAGTTAAACTTCTAAACTTCTCAAGCTGACACAATGTATCAACCATACTCTTTTCTTTCTCATAAATGCCGTTTAACATGTATTTCCCTTTTTTAAAATAAAGTCATTAAACTTGCTTTTGTTTGGGGAATATCAAGCCTTCTTGGCTATAATACTAAGTGCTACCACACAATCTTAACACAATCTTAGGAAATGTTTTGGGGTTTTTTTTGTTTTGTTTTGTTTTTTGGTCTTTTTTTTTTTTTAATGGTACTTTTAGGCTGGACACCTAGAAGTGTGAGAAAAGGAATACAAAAGAAAGTATCAATCAAAGGTGAGTTCAAAAATTCATGTAAATTGTACCACAGTCTGATGTCTTGACACAAGGAAGAGAGAATTGTGTTTAAAATCAGAAGATTGATTGGTTGAGCAAATCATTTAAATGCAATGTGATGTAAAGACCCTGGGGTTTGCCCAGTGCATCCTGGGCTTATACCGCACTCTGATGCTTTCTGCGTGAGACTCAGGGAAGAAAACAGCTAACTGAGCCACCAGCCATCAGCCTGTCTGTGAAATGTGGCTCACATGGCTGCAGTGTTGACACTCACATCCGTGAAATGTGAGGACGGCAGCAACGCCCACAACCATCACGTAGTAGGAGCTTAGTCCATGGTAACACTACGTCACCGTGGTTCTTGTCTGTCTTATCATTTTTATTTCAGGACTCTTGATTTCTCCACTTACAGACTTTGGAAAAGAATTCTTCCTGCATTCCTCCAGAGGTGAAGAAGACTCTGCAATTTGAAAGTCATTTGTCACATACGTATCAGTCACAAAGCAAAGACATTATTTCCAGAAGGTAAATGATCATAAAGTTCACCGCAGCTCTGTTTCCTGCATCTAAATATGGTTCTCCATAGCAACAATTTCATGAGAAGGGACCAGCTCCTACAGCAGGTGGGGAACAGCTTGAACGTAGTAAGAAATCTAACTCCACACCCCAGTCTTTGAAGAAGGCCCTCAGTTCTTGCTTTCTCATCCACAAAATGTGGCTAACGAGGACAGGGACAAAAGAAAGCCAAAACCTCAGGGTGAACGCCACTCCCCTGCCCCCGAGATCCCGCCCTACAGCTCAGACTGCAGCCATAATGAGGATAAAGCCAGCAACCAGACACAGGTATTCCAAAGAGTAGCCCAGCTTTTGCTGTGTCAGAAGCAAAGCAGTTGAGACTAAAGTCCTTTGCACAGGAGCAACGCACCTGGCCTTGCTCAGCGACTACCTCGATTCTTCTTAGTCACCACCGAAATGGGAGGAAATTCTCCTGTCCTGTGCGATGCCTTGCTGGTGCCCCTGAGGGGTTCTGACCACTACTCAGTGAGGACGCTGAAAGCAGCAACACAGAGTTCAGCCTGTTCAAGACACCAGTGACCAGTTGCCATGGATGCAAGCACTTTACCCACATCAATCCCAAGAGCTTTTGATGCGAGACAAAGTGGAATTCAAGTAGATCTCTTCAGCAGTATCTTCTAAAAGGAACACACACAGTCGTGGAAGGGAATACAGTTCTCTTCTAGTTCCTGGCTTGCATTTCATACCAATTGCACTGGTCCATAGAGGATTTGTGTCACAGGAGATGGGACAGCAAGCATTCTGCTCTGAACTAAAAGTGGTTCTTTAGAGACGTAACCTGCTTACCCACGCCTGTCTTACCATACTCTGCTTTCAACAAATCATGAAAGAATAAATAAATAAAAGGAACACACAAAATCTGTCATTAAACAAAGGAAAATGATAGCTATTTCGTGCCCAATCAGGAAAAATGGAATCATGTAGGTGCCCTGAATGTTTTCAAAATGGGGACAGCTGGCTATACTGAGCACCAAAAGAGAAAAGAAATCAAGAAATGCAAAGTTTTTTTTTTTTCAGGACTACGGTTCACGCTTGCAACCTTGCACTTGCCAGGCAGGCACTTGTGCCACGGAGCTATCTCTCTGGCCTAGAAATGCAAAGTTTGAGAGATGACAAAAGGGATGGATCATGCCCACTGTACCTTGTTGGATTCTAGGCATGTAGGTCTAATAGCTTCAGACATGTTATGCTTCCTAACTAGATGGCTCAGGCGCCCTCTTTCTGGGTTTCCAATATCGTGCTGGCATTCAGGTAAAGCAGACAGAGACCAAAAAAAAAAAAAAAGTACAGGC
>PVKN010035431.1:0-11635 GCA_004027915.1 Capromys pilorides | reverse complement strand
TAAGAATGGCCTGCTATAATGTTGCATATGATTTGATTTCTAAATTTTCGTGGAAAATTGTTTTTGTTAAAAATCTATAGGAATTAAAATGCTAAAATGTCTATGATTGTTGGAAACTAATAGTTCCATTTTATGTCTAAGGTGTTTAATATTAAGATAGATTGTAGTGTTAAGTTTACTGCCTCTGTTATAGAGTAATGTCATTAAGCTTTTCTTCTGGATGTTTAACAACTAAGCTTTGCAGACGTTAGTTGTGATAAGGTCTGAAATTAGAGAGATAGATGGGCTAAAAGGATAACCAATATTTTGGCCCTAGCTCCTCAAGGTCAGTTAAGACTCAGGGCATAAGAAAACCTCTACTGTGACATCCTGTAATTCAGTTGTGATCCTGATATTCTGATCAAGAAGATCATGGGGCCACAGAGAAAAGTGATAGACGACATATAGTGTGCCTAAGGAGAGTCACCTAGAGAAAAATAATTTCTCAGGCTCTCATAGAGAGCAAATTGGTCAAGCAATGGATGTGACTCATCCAGATGGCTGACACTGACAGAAGATCTACAAGGTGCTGTACATGGTTCCAAGATAAATCCTGAGGAATTCAGGCTGACCTTGTTAGACTGCAAAAGTTATATGTGTATTTATACAGGTCTTGCTTTAACTTGGTCTTAAGCATTCAGCAGAAAAGTATAGCAATGAAGTATAAAAGTAATGCCATACTAATATGCTAAGCTGTAAAAGGCTCAAGTGAACTACAATTGACAATTACCAGCTGTGCTAAAAACACACTACTATTGTGGACTTTTGGAATATATAGAGTTGGTTATACTGAATTCAAGTACTACAATCTTTGTACTGACATCAAGTATAAAAAGGTCCTTTAAAAACTTCTCTAAATTCAGCTTCTCTAACTGCAGTGAAACACCCCTCTTTGACAAAACAAAACAAAAAGGGGAATATGTTGGGAGCCACAGGAAGCCAGAAAATTGATCAACTGTGCGGAGGTGGGACTGGGCCTCAGTTCCTGTCTCCGTTACTCTTCTTTCATTGCTGGGACAAATACCCAACACTCAAAATGAGAGAAGGAAAATTTTATTTAACTCACAGTTACTGGAAGAGCCAGTCCATTCAGCAGGCTCCAAGGCAGAGTGGCACATAGGAGAGGGCAACCTTCCATGGCGGCAGGAAAGAGCAAGAGAACTGGGAGAGCTAGCTGTTCAAGCAGCTAACTTCTCTTCCTACCTTACATTGAAATGCAAATCACCTGCCCCAGTGCAAGTGCAGCACCCATTTCCATAATAATACATTACAAATTCCAGAAGCCACCCCATGACTGCATGAGGCTTTGGGGGATACCTATGCACAAACCATAACAGTTCCTAAAGCAAACAAGCTATCCCAGTGCTGAGAAAATCATCCTGTCTGGCTCAGGTCAGCTATTAGTCACTAGGCAACCTTGTGTCATGTGGTACAACAACTTTGCAAAAGTATTAATAAAAGATCGTTTTCATGTGCCTTGAGTTAGTCTTGCCCATCAGGCAGACTAGTGACTACCTAGCCCAGCTTTTTGTCTTCTTATCTATCTTCTTCATTCCTATCACCATGTCTCCCCGTGGTAAAACCTTTCACAGTAAGACCAATGGATCCCTACAGGGTTTCTTCCATGTTTTCTTTCTTTCGTTCTTTCATTCTTTCATTCTTCCGTTCTTCCGTTCTTCCGTTCTTTCGTTCTTTCTTTCTTTGTCTCACCTTTCCATCAGGGACCAATCTTCCCAGTTCACTTGGCATGAACAGATTGTTCTGTTCCTGGACTTGGTGATACTTGGCATTTTGCCCCTATATTTGAAGAACTTCATGGCACAGGTTGGCAATCTCACCTTTCATGAGATTTTGTTATACCTGTTATCATGAAGGCTGAAGATATATTAAGTAATGCCAGGTCCAGGATACATGCAAAAGCAGCCCATTCTTTTATATGTGGAACTTAAAGGAAATATTTAAACACTATTTCAACCTTTAATAAGAAGAGAATAACAATTGTTCATTTACTGTGTCATCAGCTTCAAATCCGTTGTACAGAGTGCAAGACATAGACCCCAAAGATTGTCTTGCAAAGAAGAAACAAAAAATAATGGGACAAAAGTTTCTTTTGGGTGAACTCTGTGAAACTTGTCATGCTTTTGCAACAAGTGAGCATATAGACGACCGTATTTTTGAGCCAACTGAATAGCTCCCCTGAGGATGGTTTTGGAACCTCACTGATTCCGTACATTTATTTGTTTTAAGCTATTTCTTTGCTTCACTTTCTTTTGGTTCCTGTGAACCAAGTCAGGACCCTGAGCTTTCCCGCTGGGCGCTACTGGGGCTCAGCTATATCTCTGGCCCTGCTACTTCCTATTTTTCTAGTTTGGGCTTTCTTCATTACTAATGTGTACATATTAGGAAGCTTTCCTATCACAGAATCCATGTGACATTTTAGCTGGTGTGCCTGACTTACTTCCCCTCACTTGTTCTGAGGATGCATGTATGTACCTGAGCATACCTCCTCTTTCTCTAGGGCACTGCAGAAGTCCGGTGTGTGTAAGTGCCACAGTTTCCATAGTTATACATCTGTTGAGGGACATATATACAGTTGCCAAGATGTAGCTGTCGTAAACTCTTCTGCTATCCATCGGGCTGGACAGGTGGACCTGGAATATGATTTTTTTTATTTTTTAAACTCATGGAGGAAGATATATAACGGGGAATGCCTCAGCCCAATGGAATTTCTACTTCTCAATTTTGCAGAATTTCTTCACTGATTTCTGCCGTACCTGTGGGACTGTACATTCTCGTCAATGACGCAGAAGATTTTTTGCCTTAAATCATTGCCAGCATTTATTACTTGAATGATTGATGATTAATACTTTTTTTCCAGAGTCATGGAATATTTAAGTGCCATTTCATTTTGCATTACTCTAATGTCCAGTGATGTAGAAAGCTTTTGCTTATATATGGCTGGTTTGTACTTGTTGTGGGAAGCATGTATTTGTGTCATATGCCCATTTATCAGTTGTGTCTCTAGTTTTCGGGGAAGGGCTCTGATTGTCGTGAGGTCTATCCATATTTTAGTAGTCCTTTGTCCAAGAATTAGCCGGTAAAAAGTATTGTTCATTTGGTAGGTGTTCTCATGCCTCTGTTGGTTGTTTCCCTTGCTGTGAAAATGATATTTGTAATTTTATGTGGTCTCTTTGGATTTTGTCTCTTTGTTTTCTTGCTTGCTTCTTTATCCCCTTTTTGTGATACAGTCTCTCTGTGTAGTGGAGATTTGGGCAGAACTCTCTAGCCAAGCCTGACTTCCAACTTGTAAGGCTTTTCCTGCTTCAGCCTGTTGACTGCCTGGATTACAAGCATGCAACACCATATCTGATTTCATTGGTTAATTTCTTTTTTTATTACTCTTAATAAGCAATAACAATGTGATAGTTTCAAAACATATAAGCAGTACATTTCCAGTATTTGATACAATGCATATTGTTGTAGTCATAGTAGTCAAACAGAGCACAGGGTGTACACATGATAATTTTTCTAATTGTTATTGATACAAAAATTTATTCTCATTGAATTAAGAGAAAGTAGTTGTATACATAGTCCAATGTTCCATAATTGCAGTGGGTTATTCGCAAACCTGGCAATATTGGAAGCTGTTGATATAAGCCTTTTACAACAGAGCATACTAGTCTAGCTTTACGTTTTATGCCTCATGGTTAAACATTTCTGCTGGGTGGTTAAGGGCAAGTGAAAGCAAGACATGTATAACAAAACATGGAACTTTTGTATCTCCCAAGGTTAGTCAAATCTCCTCAGGATTTACTTTGATAACATGTACAGTGCTTTGTAGAACTGTTGTCAGTGTCAGCCATCTGGATGAGTCACGGCCATTGCTTGACCAGTTTGCTCTCTGTGAAAGCCTGAGAGAATGTTTTCTCCCTAGGTGACTCTCCCTAGACACACTATGCTTCATTTATCCCTTTCCTCTGAGGTCCCATAATCTCCTTGAACAGAAAAATTGGGAAACCACTGAGTTATAGGATGTAACAGCACAGGTTCACTTATGTCCTGAGTCCTCACTGACCTTTAAGGGCTAGAGTCAAAATCATGTCTATCCTCATAGCCCTTCTTTTTCTCCAATTTTTGATCTGTTAACTTACATTCTCAACCCTCCAGCAGAGAAGCTTCATGATTCTATTACTCTATAACATAGGTAATTGAATTTAACATCACTGTCTTTCTGAATATCAAACACCTTAGACTTAGCTTGACATGGGTATTTTCCTTCAATCATTGATATTCTAATAAATCTCTATAGAATGTGATAAAAGCAGTTACACATTTTTACACAGAAATTTAGAAATCTAAGCATATACAAAGTTGTAGCCTGTCAATCCTAAGGCATTACTCCTAGTCTCTTACTCTCATTTAATATCCTCTTTTGTTTTCTTGTAAAACCACCATTTACTTGAGAGAGAGTATATCAGCAACTGAAACTACATTAGAAGCAGCACACATCCAAAAGACCAGAATGAAAGGCATTCCAAGCATTATTTTAATGTTGCACATTGCTATCTCCAGTGTGAAAAACTGTTTGGAGTTTCTTGGGCCCATTATCTAATTCACCCTGTGTATATAAATGCACGGTTTTGTTCCTGCCATATTTCCTACCTTTCCTGCTTGCAATCACTTCGTTATTTGACCCTTAAGTCCTTGATTTCCATTCAGCTGTGTTATGCCTTTCCATTTTTATTTCTTCTTTTGAGTTCTTACACTAGGGAGACTATATGATATCTACACATGTAGGTGTGGTTTATTTTACTTGTGAGTGTATGTTCAAGATCCATTCACTTATATATGAATCTTCTAATTCATCATTCTTTATGGCTGAGTAATATTCCATTGTATAAAAATGCCTCATCTTTTCAACCATTCTTCAGATGATGGGTATTTTGGTTGTTTCCAACATTTGGCTATCACAAATTGGGCTGCTGTGAACATAGGTGCACATATATCATTATGATGTGATGTTCTCAGTTCTTGTGGGAAAATTCCCAGTAGGAGGACAGCTGGATTGAATGGGATTTCCAGTTCTAGTTTTTTGAGGAGTCTCCACACTGATTTCTGTAATTGTTACACCAGTCCATATTCCCACCAGCAGTGGAGAAATGTTCCTTTTTCCCCACAGCCTCTCCAACATTTGTTGTTGGTTGATTTCTTTACGATAGCCATTCTTTCAGGGGTGAGGTGCTATCTAAGTGTTTTTTTAAATTTGCATTTCACAAATGGCTAGTAATGTGGAGCATTTCTTCATGTATGTGTAGGCTTGATGAATTTCTTTCTCTGAGATGTGTGTGTTCATCTCAGTTGCCCATTTCTGGATTGGGTGTTTGAAATTTGGGACCCTAATGGTTTTTAGTTCTTTATAATTTCTAGATAGAAGACCTTTGTCTGAGTACTTATTAGTTAAGATCTTTTCGAAATTTGTGGGTTGTCTTCTCATTTAGTTTGTAATTTCTTTAGATATGCAAAAACTTCTTAGCCAGTGGAGGTTTCAGTTGTTGATTCTTTAAAGTGTTAAACATCCATTTTGATTTTTGTCCATGAAATCTTTGCTTACTCCTATGTCTTCAAGATTTTCTCCTACTTTTTCTTCCAAGCGATTTAATGTTTCTCATAAATTCCTGTTTAATTTATTGTTTTCTTTCCTCTGTAACCCACTGGTTGCTGAGAAGGGTGTTGTTTAATTTCCATGTATTTCTACTTTTTTGTGGTTTCTTTTGTCATTTATTTCCAATTTCATTGCACTGTGGTCAGATCATTTGCACAGGATAATTTCTGGTTTTGTTGATAGTCTAAACTTTAAATGCCTATACAATTTTAAAAATTATGCATTTTTGCACAGATATTAAGGAATTTAACCATTTATAATATTATAGTGGTACACTCATGGCATTTATTTATTGCTTCTTATTCTATTTTATTACATTTTTTTAAACAAACATTTACTTGAGAGAAAGTTAGTAATAATTTATATGACATTAGAAGTAGTACACATTGAGAAGACCAGAATGATAGGTATTTCAAGTATGCTCTTAGTATTACACATCCTCAGTGTAGTTGTTTAGTTCACATATATCAGCATATACAGTTAGTCAGGGTGAGAATTCTACGAATTAACTGCTAGTTTCAAAAACTTGATGAAGATTCTTAGGACCACTGTCTTAGCCATGTTGTGTACATAAATGTATGCTTTTCCCCCTGCCATGTTTCCTAACTTTTCTCCTTGTTCTCTCTTCGTTGTTTAACCCTTAAGTCCTTGATTTCCATTCAGCTGTGTTATGCCTCTCCATTTTTATTTCTTCTTTTGAGTTCTTACGCTAGAGAACTATACAATATTTACATACGTAGGTCTGGTTTATTTCACTTATGTTCAAAGTGCATCCACTTATATATGAAGGCTTTGAATGTATCAGTCTTTATTGCTGAGTAATATTCCATTGTATAAAAATACCACGTCTTCTTAATCCATTCTTCAGGCCACGGCCATTTTGGTTGTTTTCAAGATATGGATATCACAAATTGTGCTGGTATAATCATAGGCACAGAAATATCACTATGACATGATGTTTTCAGTTTTTCTGGGAAAATTCTCTATAGAGGAATAGCTGGATTGAATGGGATTTCTAGTCCTAGTTTTTTAAGTAGTCTCCACACTGATTTCTGTAAGGGTTGCACCAGTTTACATCCCCATCAGCAGTGGAGAAGTGTTCCTTTTTCCCCACATCCTCTCTGACATTTGTTGTTGGTTGATTTCTGTATGATAGCCATTCTTTCTGGGTTGATATGGTATCTCAGTGCTGTTTCAATTTGCATTCCATGAATAGCTAGTAAGGTGGAGCATTTTTTCATGTATTTATTAGCTTCTAGTATTTCTTCCTCTGAGAAGTATGTGTTCATCTCAGATATCCATTTCTGCAGAGGGTCTTTAAATTTTGGGATCCTGTTATGATTTGTGTCTAGTTGTCCCCACAAAGCCTCATGCAGTCATGGGGTAGGGACTTCTAGAGTTTGAGATTAACTCATGATCCACTGGGATTATAGGTTTTAGTACTGATGAGATTATGATCTGAGTGCAGCTGGGATTATGGGTGTGGCCAAGACAGAGAGCCTGAATGCAATATAAGAGAGACAAAGAAATAGGCTCTCTCTCTCTGTTGCCTCTGTTACTGTTGCTGTTCTGCCTCCATGAACTGCTGCCCTCTGGCATGTCCAAATCTGCCTTGGAGCCTGCCGAGTAAGGACTGAAAACTCCAGTATCTGTGCGCTAAATAAACCTTTCCTTCTTTCGTTTTGGGTGTCAGGTATTTGTCTCAGTAATGAGAAAAGAGTAAGACAGGTCCTAATGATTTTTAGCTCTATAAATTCTGGAGAAAATTCTGACTGCTTATTAGTTAAGATTTTTTTCCAAATTTATCGGCTGTCTTTTTCTTTTGACATGCAAAGAGTTCTGAACAAGAGGAGTTCCCAGTTGTTAATTATTTCTAGTATTATTCATATAGTTTGATTTTTGTTTATGAACTGTTTGTCCACCCCTATGTCCTGAAGATTTCCTCCTACTTTCTCTTCCAGAAGATTTGGTTTTTCTATTTTAATTTTTGGATCTTTAATTCCTTTTGATTTTAGTTTAGTGCATAGTGATAGACCTGGGTCAAGTTTTACTTCCTGGCATGTAGAGAGCCAATTTTTCCAGCACCATTTGATAAAACGGCTTTCTTCCAGTAATCATGTTTAGCCCTTTTGTTGAAGATAAGGTGGCTGAGTGTATTTGTAGTTGCTTCTGCATTCTCTAATCTATTCCATTGATCCTCAGCTCTAGTTTTTTTGCTGGCACCATGTTATTTTTATCACAGTAGCTTTGTAGCATAATTTCAATTCAGGAATTGTAATGCCTCCTGCCTTATCTTTGTTGCCCAGGATAGCCTTTGCTATGCTAGTTCTTTTTGGGTTCCAAATGAACTTTAGGAATGATATCTCTAGGCCCATAAGCTATGTTGGTGGTTTTTTGATATGGATTGCATTAAGTCTGTATAACAGTTTTGGGAGTATGGCCATCTTCACAATGTTGGTTCTTCCAGGAGCAAGGAATATCTTCACACTTTCTGAAATCTTTTACAATCTGTTTTTTACAGAGTAATGTAGTCTTCATGGAATATATCTTTTCTTCTTTAAATTAATACCTAAGTATTTCATTTTCCACTGTGCTATTGTAAAAGGTATTGTTTCTCTAATTTCTCTCTCACTGTGCTTGTCATCTGTGTAGAGGAATGCTATTGACTTTTGGGTATTGACTGTGAAACTGGTTATGCTACTTTATTTGCATATTAATTCTAGTAGCATCTTGGTGGAGCTTTGAGGATCTTCCAAGTTGACTATTATGTCATCTGTAAATAGTGATAGTTTAACTTGTTCTTTAATCTATTCTTATTCTTTTTATTTCTCTCTCTTGTCTAATGAATGTAGCTAATGATTCCAGAACTATATTGAATAAGTGTGGTGATAGAGGACATCCTTGTCTTGTACCAGATCTGGGAGTAAAATATTTCATTTTTATGCCATTCTGATTTATGTTAGCCATTGGATTGTCATAAATGGTTTTTTATCAGGTTGAATTATAGGCCTTCTATTCCAATTTTCTGTAATACTTTGAGCATGAATGAGTGTTGGTCTTTGTCAAAAGCCTTTTCTGCATTAATGAGATGATCATGTGGTTTTTAAAATTTGACTCTAGTGATATAGTGTATTACATTTATAGATTTGCTTATGTTGAACCATCATTCCATCTCTGGGATGAATCCTACCTGGTCATGGTGTAAAATCTTGATGATTTGCTGTATTCCATTTGTGAGGATTTTATTGAGTAATTTTGCATCTGTGTTGGTGTCAGAGATTGGCCTGTAGTTCTCTTTTTTAGTTGCATTTTTCTTTGGTTTTGACATGAGTATAATACTTGCCTCCAGGAATCATTTTGGGAGGATTGTTTCCTTTTTAATTTCATTGAAGAGTTTGAAGATTATTGCATTGACATTTTCTGTAAATTTCTTGTTGAATTCGACTGTGAATCCATCAGGACTTGGACTTTTCTCTGTCAGTAGATTTTTTTTTTTACTACATTTTGTATTTCATTGACTGTCTTTGGACTACTGAGAGTTCTTATACCTTCTTGTTACAGGTTTGGTAATTTATACCTTTCTAGGAATCTGTCCATTTCTTCTGTGTCTTCAATTCTGTGAGAACAAATATTTTCAAAGTCGCTATGAGTGATCTTCTGAATTTCATCAAGTATAATGTAATTTCACCCTTTTTATTCTTCATTGCTTGAATTTGAGTTTTTTCTTTCGTCTTTGTGACAAAGTTAGCTAAGCGCTTATCAGTTTTGTTTAATCTTTCAAAGAACCAGCTTTTTGATCCATTAATTCTTTGTATTGTTTTCTTCATCTCGAGTGAATTGATTTCTTGTCTAATCTTTATAATTTCCTCTTGTCTTTGGGATTTGGGTTTGATTTGCTCTTCCTTTTCTAGAGAGTTGAGGTGAAGCATTAGAGTTTTTATTGGTTCCCATTCTGTTGTCTTAATGTGTGAGTTCACAGTTATAAATTTGCCTCTAAAATCTGCTTTCATTGCATCCCATAAATTCTGATAGTTTGTGCTTGAATTTTCATTAAATTGTAGGTATTGCTTAATTTTTGTTTACTTTGCCTGTAACCCAGTGGTTGCTGAGGAGGATGCTGTTTAATTTCCATGCATTTCCAGGGCTTTTTTTTTTTTTTGGTTTGTTTTGTCATTTATTTGCAGTTTCATTGCACTGTGGTCAGATAATATGCATGGGACAATTTCTGTTTTCTTGCATATACTTAGGCATGACCTCTGAACTAGTATGTTGTCTATTTTAGAAAATGTGAAGTTGAAGAAAATATGTATTCATTAATGGTTGGGTGAAACACTCTTTTTAGGCTCACTAAGTCTAGTTGTTCCAAGTTCTGGTTCACCTCTGCTACTTCTTGGCTATTCATTTGTCTCCTTAACGTATCTTTTTGGCATGAAGAGGTGTTAAGTTCTCCTGTTAAGATTGTGGTATTGGATATTAGATTTTTCATGTCCATTAAGATTTGTCTTATATAGCTGGGTACTCCCATGCTGGATGTGTACATATTTATGAATGTTACCTCTTTGTCTTGAATTTTTCCCCTAACCAGTATGTAGTGACCTTCAGTATTTCATTTGATCATTCTTGAAGTTGAGACTATCTGCAAACAAGATTGCTATTCCTTTTTTTTTCTGAGGTGTTTGGGCATGTAGTATTGTTTTCCATCCTTTGAGTTTCAGCCTATGAATTTCTTTATGAGTTATGTGTGTTTCTTGTATACAGCATATTGTTAGATTTTGCTTCCTAATCCACTGTACCAGTCTATTTCTTTTAATTGTTGGATTGAGTCTTTTTACATTGATGGGTATAATTGAAATCTACTGACTTTTGCTTGACATGTTATTTGCCTGCCATTGTTTGTACCTTTTTTTGTGTGTTTATGGTTTGCCCTATTGGGTGGATTCTTTCTCTTCTCATTCATTTTGGTCCCTTTCTGGAATATCTTTTAGTAGTCCGTATAGGATTGCCTTTGTTATCATGAAATTCTTTAGCTGTTCTTTGTCGTGGAAGTGTTTTACTTCTCCATCAAACCTGAAAGAGTTTTGCAGGGTATAGCAATCTAGGCTGGAATTTGGTTTCATGGAGGACTTAAAGCATTCTTCTCCATGCTCCTCTTGATTTCTTGGTTTGTGAAGAGAAATCTGCAATTATTCTGATGGGTTTTCCTTTTACATGTGATCTGTTTCTTTTCTCTGGATGCTTTTGGAATAATGTTCTTATACTGGATTTCTGGGAAGTTGACTAATACATATCTTTTTTTTTTTTTTTTCTTTTTTTGTAGGAGGGAGACCAGGGATTGAACTCAGGACCCTGTGTTTCCTAGGCAAGTGCTAATTCCACTGAGCTATCTCCCTGGTCTCTGGGTGTGTTTTTAATTGGGTTAATGTTATTTGAATTTCTGTATGCTTCAGTTACCTGAATGCCAGAATATTTCCTCATATTTGGGAAGTTTTCTGCTATTACCTCTGCCATTATTCTTTTTATATCATCTGTATTGACTCCTTCTTTCCCATTGATTCCTGTTACTCTCATGTTGTTCATCTTTGCATCGTCTTACAGACGTTGAATTATTTTTTCCTACATCCTAGTTGTTTTTAAGCGATCCCTTCTTACCTTTTCACTAGCTACAACAGTGTCTTCAAGAACTGAAACTGTATCTTTCCTTTCATTCAGACAGTCATGCCAGCTTGTGATTGGTGTTTTAAGTTCCTGTGTATCTCTTTGAGTCTGCTACATGCTATCTATTTATTTCTTATATTGCTCATTTAAGGAATCAATTGGTTTTCTAATCTCTAATCTTTTAGTAGTGTCTTTTTTAGAAAGTTATTAATTCTTTCATTATAGTTATATTTTCTTTTTTACTTGAGAGATTGTTTCTGATCTGATTTTCTCTCTACC
>PVKN010035430.1:0-11640 GCA_004027915.1 Capromys pilorides | reverse complement strand
TGACTGAGCTCCTTCTCTGATTGGGACCATTCTCTTCTGCTCTTCTGTGCCATAACCTTTACAGAGGCCAGCTGTCGAGAGAGGGTGCTACTTGTAGCTGGGTGAGTGGGTTCAGTACAAGGGGAGAGATGCAAAGCCACTTGTCCGATATGTTAGAGGCCACATCTTCCAGCTCAGCTACTGTCAGTATCTTCTGTTTTGATTTCCATTGGTCTAATTTCTGTGGTAGGAAATAGAAGTGCTATTTATTGGACTCTCCTGAGTCCCAACATGGATGATGCTCACATGTTGTTCCTAAGTGGATGATGCGTGGGCTCATCACTTTGGTTTGACTGAGGGTAACTTACATCAATGTGCTGAGATCAGGGACACTGGGCTCTGTAGAGAGGGAAGGCACATTTTGAGGGACTTCCCTCTTTTATGCCTTGCTTTATAACTCACTTTGTTGCAGCTCTGAAGTGAGAGAGAGAGAGAGAGAGAGAGAGAGAGAGAGAGAGAGAGAGAAAACAACACATGTAGGATGAAATGAGAAAATAAGGACCGTATTCTATGAAAGTCTGTAGGAGTTCTACAAAGGCCACAAACACCCTTGGGTCCCAGCCTGGAGTTCTCACTGATGTTCCCGATAAGACACAGCATAGTTGGCTGCCTTCCTTTGGATTGTCTTCATTTTGGAAAGGCCCCTTCGGGAAATGTGACTTGCCTTTCTAGAACACCTTTACCTTGTTTCTCATGCTTCTCTGCTTTCTGAAGGGCTGAATTTTGTGTCAAAGTCATTCTGTGTCTCTTAGAAGGCATGTCAGGATCACGGTCTCCTCTGCTTACTTTGGGTGACAGAAGATGAAGATGAAAAGAAGGACGGGATGGGAGGGCATTCAGAAAGAATCAGCAAGCATTCCGAAAGCTTCATTTATTTACACTGTCATGTTTTTCTGTTAGACGCTAATAGAACAGAATTAATGAATAGAATTCATTAATTCTAGTAGCTGATACTTCGTCTCACAATAGGGTTTTTTTTTTCCCCTTGGTTTTGACATACAAAGCTTCACAGTAGCCAACAGCCCAGTAGAGGGAGCTATTTCAAACCAATTCCCCACACTGAAGGCTAAGACTCAGCCAAGTAAGCAGTTATGTATTTGTATCTATGAAGGGCTGGTTGCCTGCTCAAAAGCTCTGAGCCGCAGCAAAGCTTTTGCAAGGTGCTATCTTAGGTTTTGTGGACTTTCCAGGATTTCACATCCTGTTTCTATCAGCAGAGCTTGGTTTGGCCCAAGTTACCACTGTTATCCTCATGAATTTCATAGGCAGGCCTGGCTCCAGCCTGCTGAGGGAGACGGGCAATCCCACTGACCCTGCACACACCTGGGCAATGCTGCTCATGTTAGGCTCTGCAGAGATAGATCCTGTGTCAGAGAAGCCTATCACAGAGGTGCTTTATTAGTGATAGCCTTGGAGGGCATGGCCAGGAAGGAACTGCATGCAGTATAGAAGAAATGTTCAAAAACGCTGGAGCTTATGTTCACCTGTATCAAGCTACCTGTGAGCCCTTGGACCAGGCCGAGTTTAAATCTTAGGAAGCCTTTCGTATGGTAAAGATTTTTATTACACAAATCCCTGTAGCTAGACAAGATGAAAAATGAGAAATATCAGACAAACGCAACTATAGGTATGTGGGTGCACACTTCCGTGTGTACGTTGCCTGCAAAATTACCAGAACTGACTGCAGGCCATGAAGGAAACTTATGGCAGAAACAAGTGACTAAGCAAAAGTGACCTCTCTGAGAACTAGTCAGTTACTCACACGCTCAAAATCTAAGACAACCTGTGGACAAATAAGAGGGAGCCGAGACAGTAAATGAAGATGGTACCCTCCTTCACACACAGAAGCTTGCTGGGCTGCCAATGCAGAACACCACGTATTGGGTAGTGCAAGTGGCAGATAGTTATTTTCCCATCGTTCTGAAGAGTAGACACCCAAGGCGACAGGGCTGTGTGGTTTCTTCTGTACCCTTCATGGTCACCCCTCTGTGAATACACACCTCTGGTTTCTTTCCCTTCGCAGGATACCAGCTATGTTGCCTTAACACCAGTGACATCATTTTAATTTAAATATCTCTTCTAAGGGAAAAAATGAGTACATTCTGAGGTCCTGGGAGTTAGGACTCCAACACATGAATCTGGAGCTTTGGAGACAAGTGTCAGTGCCTATGGACTGACGCTCAGAGGTCTAAGAAATTGTTCTCATTGTGGCAAGTAATGCTGGCTTTTATAACCAATGCATTCTAAAGTCTTAGGGCTTAAAATGATAATTTTTTTTGTTATGTGAAAATTCATTTCAATCAGCTAGAGACTGTGAGACAGCTGTGCAGAGACCAGACATGTGGGGACTTAGCTGGCATCTTCAACACATGCTGTGTCTAGGAACACTTTGCAAGGAAAAGTCAGAAGGAAGGTGTAGGGAAGGCACAACACTCAACTGCTTGACCCAGAGGGCGTGGATCACTTCCATTAACATAGTGTCAGCAAGAGCAATTCCCATATCCCTGCCTAGATCAAAGAGGCCTGGAACCGTAGTTTTGCTATGGCAAACAGAAACACTGAAGCGACACCAGGATTTGGAGGCAGATTTATTTAATATTGGATGGGCATTGACAAGGAATCAATCCTTATAAAAGTGTCAGGCCTCGAAGGCCCAGGAAGGGAGGTTTTCTACGGGGTTGCAAAGGGAAAGTACAAAGGTAAAGCACTTGGCTGTCCTTACTTGGTTCTTGCAATATGCACTGTAGAGGGCAGTTGCGCATCACAGTGACCAACCATGCCCAAGAAACAGAGATAACAGGAACTACAACAGGAGTCGTTACCTGGACAACTAACAGAAACTGAAGGATGGGGGTGGGTTTCTGCTACAGTTTGTTCTGAGACCATAGACTCTCCCTGGCCCTCTGGGAGGAAAGGCCCCTCTGGGGAGTGAGACTCGCGAATTGAATTATCAGTTGCATTACATTTGGAGCAGCTCTTCCTCCTCATCAGCATGATCAGCTGGAAGGGAATTACAAAGTGAGCACAGCCTGCGAACATTAATAGCCATCAGGAGACACCATGAAAGAGAAGAAAACAGAATGTAATTTCTTGAACATTTAATGTAAGTTCAAGATTTTAAAATGTATACATAGTTTAAATGTTATTTACTTGGAATTAACAAATATTTAGCCTCATCTATAAATAACTCAGCTAATGCTTACAAATTATAGAAAAATGTAGTTGGAGCACAACTTGGCAAAGGGGCTGAAAACGAACTCAAAACCTCATATGCTTTAACAAACACTCCTTTAAAAGAAGCCAACTACAGCCCTGAGATTTTTATGCCATCAGAAAATCTTTAATTTTTTTGTTTAATTTTGAAACAGGGGCTTACTAAATTGCTCATTTGGTCATTCCTGGTTCGAACCCATGATTCTTGTACATTAGCCTCGCAGGGTGCTGGGATTACAGACAGGGCCACCCCACACAGCTGCCATCCAAGAAGCTCTGAATGTTGTTAGGCCCGGACTTCTTAAATAAAAATGCCAGATAGCATTTAAATCTAATTTATGGTATACTTTGAAAGTAAATAGTATTTGTACCTATAAAATAACCCACTTACAGGAATTGTCTTTGCTTTTTATGTAGTTATGAGAAATAAATTGGAGAAATCTTGTATTAAGATTTTAAAAGCAAGCAAACAAGTTCCAGGACAAAATCCAAATTCTTTGTCATCTTCTTTCTCCATTTTCATCAAATATGGGAACATTTAACCACACAGGAAGCAGTTGGTGGACTTGGAAAGTTGCTAAATTGTCTGATTTGAACCAACCTACATTAAACACAAGCTGTTATTTTATTAACAAGCAAAGATAAGCACAACTTAGCTGAATGGCTGTGGGATAGGAGTCAGTTTGGTGCAACCCAGGAATACTTGAAAAAAATGAGTGATTCCAACCAAAATCTAAGGAGAGGAGTTCCTAGGACTGGATAGGCCCAAACTATCACCTGTCACACTCTTGCCACCCACAAAATCTGAGCTGAAAAGAGCACTGGCTCTAGATCTCACAAGGTGTATGTAAGACCATTTAAGATGATATAAGGACAAACAACCTAATTTTAGTAGGATGTACTTAAGCTAACACATGTCAACAAAAAATCCTTCAGCACGGTGAATATGATTTCTTCAACAATATTACCTAGAATGAGAGTGGAATGAATATGAATATTTATAAGTTCAATTCATTCTCACTTTTCACAGATTCTGTACTAAATGAATGTATGTGCACTTCCAAAGTCAATGCTTACACCCTTTTTGGTGACACACAGAGCAACAAAAATACACCAATTGTCCCTTACATACATTGTCAGCTCAAGTCTGAGGAGGCAGTGCCGTATGTTTCTTCTCTTTTCTTTTTTAATTTATGTACTTGGTATAAGGGCTCACTATGCAGCTTGGGCTTGTAGTGATCCTCCTGTTTTCAGCCTCCCCAGTGCTGGGATTACAGGTGTGCGCCACTGCCCCGATTCAGTGGGTAGCCAGCTCCGCACACCTGAGGGCAGGGCTGGTGCAGCATGAGGTACTGGGGATTGAACCCTGGTCCCTGCCCTGGTCTAAGCAGGCACTTAGGCTGTTGAGCTGTTTTGCTGGTCCTGTACCTGTTCTTTTCAGCTCTCATTCTGTACACAGATGTATAAAAGCAGACTGCTTAGTGCCACTTTTTCTTTTTACACTTTTGTGCTGTTTGGTGGTGCTTTGCTATTGAAGACAGCCTCCGAGTGTAGTGCTGAAATGCAGGCTGCTCTTCTCAAGCAGAAAATGGTGATTTGCTTGTTGGAAAAGATATGTATTAGGGAATCTTCGTTCAAGCATTGCAGCACAGTGCTGATGGTCATGAGTTCAATGCCAGAAAAATCAGTAATATGTACTAAGTAATGTGTCTTTCAACAGAACACATAAAACAAAGTCATATATTGATTGAGTGATAAAAACATTGTAACCAGAGGTTTGAAAAAATCTAGCCTTGTGTTTTCCAAGAAGCAATCCATTAATTTAGGATTTGCAGAGATTTCATAACACAGTTAACTTGAATGAACATTGAACCTAAATAGTGGAGGTGGTCATGGTATTATATACAAGATGCACATTCCAGGTCTCTCTAGGAGGCCTTTTTGCCCACACATGGGCAGTGAGCTCAGCAGACAACCTCCAGCTGCAGAGATCCAGACTAGCCAAGGCCAGGCCCTTACCTGGTCTTGAACCCTCTAATAGAGGTTAGACCTTCTCTCCTGCTCCTGACCCTCTGCCCTTCTTGCTGTGTTCATTGAAGCTTTGTTGGGCCCATGCTGCAGTTGGACTTCTCCCTCTGCCCAGTTCTGCCTCCCTGCTGTTTCTTCCACAGTGCTGTTACTAATAAACATTGGTCTTAAGTCCCAACCTTCACTTCAGCTTCAGTGTCCAAGAAAGCCAATTTGCTGTGGTCATTTACCAATGTAGTGAAACATAGAGAAACATTGTGTTGACCATTTCTCTTCCTCCTCCTGCCCTCCAGAGGCTTTCATCTCCCTTGACCTCTCCCTGGTTCTAGGCCCTTGTCTAGAACAGACACTGGTGAGACACCCATCCAGCCAGGGCCTCTGCTTAAGACCTTAAAGTCTAGAAGAGATGACCCAAATCCTGCTTATGCTTCCCTCACCCAGCTGTGGGTCTTGGAAAGGTGATGTGTTGCTTGGGAGAGAGAGTGCCTGCTCTTGGCTTTCTCCCAGCAGCTATAAGCCTAGAATTCTCCCCTCCCCCAGTCCTTTCTGCCCTCTTCCTGTTCAGGCTCTTCTGGGGTTCAGCCTCCTGGGCAGAGTCAACTTTTGCTTTTGCCTCTTGCCTCAACACCTTCATTGTTCAGGCTTCTCACTTGGGGCCTCTTCTTCCTGCCTACTCCAGGAAGGGAGCTCATGAGCTCAAGATAAAATCCCATCCATGTCTTCCCTTCAGAGACAGTTCATGCCAGAAAGCACCTGTTGGAGATGCTTGCATCCCATTCCCTCCTGACCTCCCTAAATCATACATGTGCTCTGCATGCTAGAAAAAAAATGATCATGTCATGTCTTTCTGGGAGGTACTTCCAAATAGCTCAGAGTAATTTATAAAAACAATAGCTAATGTACTGGGATTAACTACATGTCAAACACTTTGCTAAGTGCTTTATGTATTTTGTTTCATTTAATCCTCATAACCTGAAGAGGTTGGTATTAATAATCCCATTTGGCAAGTGAGGAAATGCAGGTTTAGGGGGGTGCAGGAACTTGGCTTGCACCTAGGAGTCAGCAGAGTGCAGTTTCACGGTTTCATGTGCCGTGTCTGCGTCTACAGCTGGTGTGAGGACTGTCACAGTGTGGGCTAGAGACCCTGCTCAACCTGAGCACAGGGTCCTGAGCCAGAAACAGCAGGATGGGTAGCAGAAGCAAGCAGACACACAGACAACCCATGGACTGAAGGGAGCAGGGTGCTTTCCTTTCTACTGTAAAGGATTCAGCTCCAGCCCCAGACTGAACTGGGAAGAAGATCCTAGCATGGGAGGGTGGTTGGCTTCGTTTTAACCACATGTCTAGTCATTCGTCATCTTTTAAAAACCATTTCCTCTGCACCTGCACCCAAAAATGCATCCCGGGTCCAATGTTTTCAGGAAGAATTATACAGACCCCCTGTCTCACTTCTTCCCCAAACCTCCCACTTGCAACCAGGCAGTTTGTGGAGAACGGGGCCGCTAGGGCTGGGGTGGGGCTGGGAATGCCGACAATCACGACCCCTTGCTCCCTGCCTATTTGGCTTTCTGACATTTCAGGGTAGGAGGTGGAACAAAGGCTGGAAAGGAGATGGAAAACTAAACTACAGATTTGTTTTAATTCATTTTTCATCCAGGAGTTCCATGAACATTGACAGTTTTGGAGGTATCGCTGCTGGGATGTGTGGTCACTCTTTGAAGAGACTTCAGAAAGACATCAAGTCTGATGTCCAGATTCTTAGGTCTGAGCCTTGTGATGGTGAAGGGCAGGATTATTTTTCTTTTCTATTTCTTGAGTGTTTGTCAAGAAAAATAATTTCTGTAAATGAACTGATTTATTCTTAAGTGAATAGTCTGATTGATTAGCCCATTAATTAAAGGTCAAATCATGGATATTAGTGGCATTCTAAGCCTGAAACAGATGCCCCAGCTTTTTATTTATTTACTCAGTGTACTGGGTGCTAGTTCTGAGTCTTTTTCTTACAGAATCTGGAGTTTATGAGATTTGGCTTGCTGAACCAGTATCCAAGTCATCCCCCATCACAGTCAGCCCTAAGGAATTGCCTCCACTCCCAAGGGCCTGTGCAACACACTCTTTCTTATTTAAAGGAAGAGATTGGAATAGGCAGCAAAACCAGAACTTCTCTCTGAGCTTTCTGCCGGGGAGGCTGATTGCAAGTTTTGCACTTAGACAGATGGGGATGAAGTCTCGTCTCTATCATTTGTTCATTGTTTGAAGTTGAACACGTGACTCCTGAGACTACTTCTCAATTTAGAAAAGGAGTGCAATTGTTAAGGCTTCATTCCAGTGTTGTGAGGATAAAGTGGGATTATGTGTTATGTCCTTCAGCATGGAGAGGAACTGGACCTATCACAGTCATGCGACTAAAAGAGAAATTCAACATATGGTCACAAATTCTCATTTAGAATCCTGAAAACATCAAGAGGCGAAAGAAGCCATGTGCCAAAGGCCACATGTTATATAATCTCATTTGTATGAAATGTTAAGAATAAGCACATCTGCAGAGAGAGAAGTTGACTAGCAGTTGCCTAGAACTGGAGGGTAGAGGGCCGGGGATTGACTGCTAGTGAGGACTGTGTTTATTTCAAGGTGTAAAAAACGTTCTATAGAAAAGTATCGACAATGGCCATGCACATTTATAAATACACCCAACCACTGAATTGTACGCAATTAAAAAATAAGTTTTATATATGCGAATTATGTTTTTCATTTTTAAACAGAATTAAAATAGTTAAAAAAATATCAGAAATGATACAGAATTTCATTAAACAATATAATGTTTTTTAAAAGTTAAATAAGAAAAAAAAGGGAAAAGTCTGTCATGCAGCTGAAACCATGAACTTTGAGGCTGATTTGTTTCATGGAGTCTCTCTAACTCCCCAGTCCTGGAAGAACAATTAAATTCATCTCAGTGGAAGTCTGTGTCTTTTTCTAGGTAAATCATTTGTTACATGCAGACTATGCCATAAACGTCAGCCAACCGCAGTTTTGGCATTTGTGAGGATCAGTAACAAGGTTCTCTTGGCGCTCTGCATGAGACTGCTGAGCGCTTGGATTTATGGGTATGAAGAGCCAACCCACCACCCCTCAACCAGGAGCCTCTCTGTGCCTCAGCTCATCTGGGAGAGGCTCCAGGTGGCAGCTGAGCTGTTTGCCCTCCATCCAGGATAGAAAATCTGTTCCCTAACAGAAATAGGTCTGTTGGACTAGCTGAGTATTTTCACATACCCCTGCCATTAGTTCTAATTGTAGGTGCGTGCATGTGTGTATGTGTGTGCGTGTGTGTGTGTGTGTGTGCGAGCACATTGTAGGGTGATGAGTAATGGGGCCCTGCCGTGTGTAGCAGAGTTTTGCACAGTCAGTATGTTGCAAAACTGGAGTGGAGCAATTCTGGAATTTCATTGAAGCCCGTTCAATGCTTCCAAAGTATGATTGGAAAAAAAAGTGTTGTTTTCCAGATTCACATCTCAGGCAAGGCTGTCAGTACTGCTTACAACGATGTCTTTCAGCATGAATAGGGTTGCAAGATTTTGATAAAAAATTATTTCTTCTCTGTTTGGAATGTCTGTATAGATTTGTGCCCTTTCATTTTGCTTTAAAATATGATTAAGTATGCTTTTAAAAAGAATCAAAGAGTTCTTTCTTGGTTTGAATTTCTTCCAGATTTATTGCTGCTTAATATTATATATGCCACAATGATTTTTTTCTTGGTTCAGTAATGTCAACTGAGATTGTTTCAAAGAAAAAAAAGGGTTTATAAAAAATGTATTCTTCAATCTGCTTCATTAAGACAATGAAAATATATATCAAAGTCCTTATCAGGAACACTTTATTTAAAAAAATAAATTGTGCTGTAACTTCTAGGTGGAGCAGAGAGATCAGGGAAGCTGAGAGAGCTTAGAGAAGACAGAAGAGTGAAGAGGAGGAAAACAGCAGTGAGCTCTGCCTGGCCCGGCGTGGCCCGCCAGGCTCTTCTTTGATAGGTGATTTTCCAGAGAATACACTGTTCTGTAAGACTTGGGACCAGACTTGTAAGAGGTGCTGCACACTGTGCCGTGTACTAAAAATCTTTAAGAAACTGGATGTGGAGAGGAAAAGCACACCCAAGGGCTGACCTGACTACCTCGAGAGCAGCAAGTGGCATCAGCCGTCACACGGGGACGGTTTACTGTGTCCAGACATGCAAGTGGGAATTTCATGGTTCTTCACGGAGCCCAGTGAGGTGTTTGTGATGGAGTCTATTTGACAGAGGGAGAAACTGGTGAATTGAAGGAGGGCATATAACTGGGCCCACACTCAAGCCACTAAGGATGGTGTGCCTAACACTGAACTAGATTAGTGTGACTCAAGCTTTTAACCATGCCAAGAAAGTCTAGCAGATGAATGTGTAATCTTGACACTGGGTTAACATCCCGTTTCCAGAACCTTTTACTACTTAGTTATCCTATTACTAGACCTGGTCTCTAAACAATTCCTCCTAGTGCCTTCCATTCACAGCTGGCCAGGGAAGAAGCTGTTCTACATGTTCCCTTTTCCTCCACCAGCATGAACTGAACCAAGTTCTAGATCCTATCTCTTCTATTTCCCTGCACCCTACTCCCCCTAACTTTACACCTCCTATTGTAGCTCAGAAGCTCATCATTTTGCTGCCCAACTCTTAACAGTCTGCTCTCCAGCCCCCTGCTTGCCCAGGTGGATGCCACTTAAAGAGTGTTTGGTAGGGTGCAGCCCATGAGCCAAAGCAAGGGGGACAGCAAGCATGGCTGTGGGTCTCTAGGCCCCGGCCAGGCAGCGTGATATAGACACTGAAGAATGATCATCTGGGGTGTGGCTGGAGAGCACCCATCGAACTGACTCATGTGGGGTCGTGGGCAGCATTAGGAAGAGGAAGCCATTGCAGGGGAGGCCTTAGGGTTGGAAGAGAGTTCAGGGGAGCTGGGGACTGGAACAAAGGGAAATGGACCTGTAAGCCCAGTGCTCAGGAGACTGCGGCAGGAGGCAAGACCAGCCTGGGTTACAAAGTGAGTTCAAGGCAATCCTGAAGTGCATAGTTAGACCCTGTTTCAAGAAAACAAAACAAAAAAGGAGATGAAGAGAGACCAGAATGATGATGCAGCCTCGCTATGAGCACTGGCCACATTCTCCTGTGTCTCTAGTGTGGGGTAGGAGCCTCATCACACCCCTGCCCTCAACCCTACATCCAGCAAAGGGACCCAAAGCAGCATGGAAAATTAGCTCTGGTGCATGAAGAGAGGTGTCAGGCTTTTCTATATCCCAAAGTCAGCTCATGTGCTAGAATGTTGTTCTGTTTAGATGAGACTGAACTACTAACGTGTGTGTGAGCATGTGTGTGTGTGTGTGTGTGTGTGTGTGTGTGTACTGAAATGATTTTAATGTTAAGTTTAAGATTTCTTGATGGTTTAAAGTCTTGAAAAGAATCTACTCTCAAGTCCAGGGACAGTCTCATGTGGTTTCTGAGAAAGATGAAAAGTTTAGTAAGTGACAATGACGTCACACATAAGGAGAAAGCAAATTCATAGTGTAGTTCAGGAAAGACAAAGCAGCAGAGCAGGTGGCTTCAGGATTCTATGCACCAGAGGTGAGTTAGGGACACTGCTCCTCAACCTTGCACACACTTGTGTCATGAGAGGACAGGGTGTTTAGATGATACAGATGGCGGTAGAAGGCAAAAACAAGCAAATCTCAACAGCTGGCTATTTTCTTCCACCAATTTACCTTAATCTCTACTAAGTAAGTGTGTGTTCCCACTGTTAAAACTCCTTTGGAGGGCTGCAGAGATAGCTCAGCAGCCCAAATGCCTCCTTGGCAAGCACAAGGACCCAGGTTCGATCCCAAGTAGTACATGCCATGCTGGCCCCAAACTGGCATGGTGGCGCATGCCTGTAATCCCAGCGCTGGGGAGGCTGAGACAGGAGGATCACTATGAGTCTGAGCTGCAAAGTAAGATTCTGTACCAATAAATCAATAAGATTTTTAAAAAATTTCAAATTTTTAGAACAAAATCTTTAGAACAAAAGGATGAAAAAATACAGATATTTCATAAATCACCTGACTCTTGGAGAGACCTTGAAATTTAATTTCGTTAATCATCTACACTAACAATTGTCTAAAGGCAATATATATGTAAGCTACCAATGCAATTTAAAATTTTCTAATAAAAAGGTTAAAATATTAAAGAGGTTGTGGAGACATGAAGGCGATCTGGAGGAAGGCACAGAGGAGAAGGGAAAGTAAGAGGGATTAAGATTGGGTATGTATATGTGCCAGTTCCCTAAGATGAATAATTATTATCACACA
>PVKN010035429.1:0-11638 GCA_004027915.1 Capromys pilorides | reverse complement strand
TATTGACAGCCTGTGTGTCAGGGATATAAAGCCCCACAACCTGGCACCTGTACACTGTCATAAAGGTGGGAGACAGTCACTGAGGATGGCCAGATTTAGAGAAGGGGAGCCCTCATGGCAGATGAGCAGAAGGAGCAGAAAACTAGGAGAGAGAAGGTCCCAAGAACCACCCCGTGCTGGGCCTGACTTGGCCCTGTTTGCCTGGGTCAAGCCAGTGATAAGGACTCCTTGAGCTGCTGCTTCCTGGGCACCTACAGATCTCAGTGCTGGGCACCTAGGAGCAGGGCTACATGGGCCACACATGGGTCACGTGGACAATCAACAAGACAGTGGTGCAGTGACAGGGAGTGGCTGGGAGAGGCTCCAGGGTTGCCCTATGTCCTACAGGATTAGTAGGAATCGCAGGGAGGAACATTTTTACAAACAGAGGGACTAGCATGTGCAAAGACCCCTAGTGAAGGGAGGAACAACAGATCATTTTGTTTGCAGGGCTGCAGGGACTAAGTAGGGGTAAGGATGAGAGAAAGGCGAGGGGAGAGTGCAGAGACTTAGGCAGAGGGCTCAGGAGTCCATGCAAGAACCAGGGAGTGATGCAGCGCATGGTCAGCCACATTGGCACTATTCCCAGTCACAGTCCCAGATGTGTGTGTGGCTGCTGCAACAAACAGGCTGGATACAGTCCGGTGTGGCCATGTCTCCCTGATGTCCCTTCAAACCGCCTTGGTGACCCAGTTCTTTTTCTATTCCTGGGTGAAACCCTAGCAAGAAACCCTTACTTTCTTTCGTCACTTAAATAGGGAAGGAGGGAGGATTCACTTTCATTTCCGCCAAAATACTGGCATGTCAGTGAACAACTCCCAACCTGAGTTCACTGGAAGTACAGTAAGTACTTTCCACCCCCTCATCCACCCTTTTGGTTACCATGGGATCCCCACTCCCCTTGAGCGCTGCCCCCACCCAGTCAGTCCCACTCCTCCAGCCCTAGCCTTAGGCACTGGCACTTAGCACCAGTCATATGCTAAGCTGGGGACCTTTAAGGCTGGTCAGTCCTCTCCCAGAAGTTCTGCTGAGAACTTCCACTTGCAACTCCTTTGGTACAGGACAGGCTTTCACTCCCGGTAGTCACTTACTCCTTCCCCATCAGCTTGGACCTGCAGCCCTCCACACTGCACAGGCCTCTGTACCTTCTTGGCTTGAGTCCTATTAGTACTTTCTGAGGGCACCATAGTAAAGTGCCAGAAATTGGGGAAATAGAGGTGGGAACTCAAAACAACAGAAATGTATTCTCTGAGGTCTGGAGACCAGAAGTCTAAATTCAAGGTCTTAACAAAGGAAAGGGGGCCCTTCCTTCTTTCCT
This sequence comes from Capromys pilorides, assembly GCA_004027915.1. Lineage (NCBI taxonomy): Eukaryota > Metazoa > Chordata > Mammalia > Rodentia > Capromyidae > Capromys > Capromys pilorides. Next base: position 10,281 of record PVKN010035429.1, on the reverse strand, counting down.
TTCTCTTCCCAGCTGCTGCTGGCTGCTTAGCATTCTGCACCTTCTTTGGCTTATAGATACATCATTCCCAGCTACCTGTCTGTCATGTGGGCTCCTCCCTGTGTGTCTCTGCTCCTTCACCTAGCATCCTCTTCCCTGTATCTTTGTTTTTTCTTGTAAGGACACCAGTCACATAAGATTCAGACTGACTGTCCCCAGTCAAGTAGGAACTCAGATGCATCTGTGAAGACCATATTTCCAGATAAGATCATATTCAGAGATAGGAGGGTTGAGGCTTCAACATATCTTTTTGCATCATTCAACCAATTATGTTTCTTTTTGAGCTGATACCAGTGGACAGTGGAATGGGATAGGACCTGACTTTGGACAGGAAAAAAAAGGCTTAGGCAGAAATATAAAGGTTACAAAGTGCAGCACACATGCAGGGAGCAGCGCGAGCTCTGGCACAGGGCAGTTGCTCGGAACACGCTTGTCGAATGAGCATACAGAGAAACTGGACTTAAGGCTGGACGGCAAAGCCGAGGACAGACTATAGCAGCCTAAGGTGAGATCAACTGGTGGAGGGACAAAGAGAGAAACACAGGGACCTGCTGAAGAGGCAACCAGGGCCACTGGCCTTTTAAAGGAAGAGTGGCATAATTTGATCACTGGCTTTATGTGGAAATGAGTCAGATGCCTTCTAAGATACCAGAAATGGGACCATCACAAAAAGAGGGAGCCTAGCTCTGCACATTTAAATCACATCACTGTCATCTTTGCTTCACCCTCCCCTTCACTCTCTCTTCCCTTCTCTCCTGCAGCTTGATTGACAGAAGAGGTTACATCCAGCCTGACACCCCACAGCCAGCGGCGCCCTCCAACGGGATCACCATGTACGGGGCAATGCAGTCCCAGAGTGACATGGTAAGGGCACCTTGTGCCAGGCTGCTGTTCCCTGGGAGCGCTTCTGAACCACTTATGCATTCACTAACCCAGTAACAAGTCGTGCATCTAAACAGTGGGGTCTGCTGGGGCTCCCCTGTGACTCAATAGGAAAGTGAAATGGCAAACAGAGGCAATACGGAGTGAAGGGCCACGGCCACTGAGCCTTAGTGGTGTCCTGAAGTGTCAGGGAAGCACTTGTACAAGACCTCTGCTCCACAGAGGCACACTGGTGGGAACTGGGGAGTGTCACTGAGGGACAGGTCCCTCCAGGACCAGGCTTGCCTGATATTCTATTTCCTGTGCTGCCTATCCTCAGCACAACTGGTACTGACCACCCCCAGGTATACACACACACATACTTTGGTAAGTGTATAGTGAATAGTACTGAGCTACACAGTGGCCTACTTGCAGTCCAAATCTTAGATCCCTTAGTGTCAATAACTTGGCCATGGGCTCCTTCATCCACAGCAAAACTGCCTTTGTGTGCACACAGTATGTACAATCTGCAGCAAGAAATGGGCTTTGCTTCTGGTTTGAAAGGGGGTGGGTTGGGGGACAGGAGTCTCTCGAGGGACAGCACTCCAGCTCCTGACACTCAGTGACTTAAGTTCCTCCGGTGTCTAGAAGACAGCGACTCTCTAGTTTGCTAAAGAAAATCCACCTTTCTGCGAAAGAGCCAGTCCTGTGCCCTCAAGCCCTAGCACTAACTTTGCTTGTAGACCCAAATTAGCCATGCAGTTTCCATGCAGTGTAGACCCAGGAGTTGGCTTAGGGATAGACCCGGGGTGGCAGCGCCCTGGAGCACCTTGGTTCTATGTAAGAAAACCACTAGGTGAAGGCAGGCAGCCTCCAGCCTGAGTCTTAAGAGCTGGAGCTGAGGAAAGGCTTTCGTTCCTGATCACTCTGCTGGCTCCAGCCGTCAGCCAAAGGATGCTGGGGCTCACGTGCTGCTACTGGTTGTGTCCTGTGTTGCTTTGCTTCACTTCGCTCATACCAAATCTCCTTTAGAAACAAGTATGTATATACCACGGTCCTTGTCAGTCCCCTTGGTAAGTGACCAGGGAACTCTTGCTCTGTACATGTATGCCTGCACAAGTGACCAGAAGGTCACGGGGCCCCACTGTTTTACAGGAAGAAAATGAGAATGAAAGACTGGCTCACAGAAAGAGAATGGAATCTACTGAGCACCAACTATGTTCTAGGTGCTTGATGGTCCATATCCCATTTAATCCTAAACCAATACTGAGACATTGTTGCCCACAGTTTTTCAAGCTGGATATTGATGATATTGATCACCTACCCAAGGGAGCACAGCCACTAATTTAAAACTAAAGTCTGTCTGATGACTCTGACCTGTAGTCACTTCATAACCATGCTCTTACAAGTACACGAGTGTTGTGGGCAAGTCCACTGTGCTCGGAAGCCCACCTCAGCTCTCTGCCAGTGCATAGGGAAGGCCCTGGAGCAACAGTTCCTCAGGTTCTGACCAGGGTGCACCTTGATCACAGCTCTGACCCAGGCATGTGTTTGTGCACACATGTGTCTCCCATTTGTCTAGCAACTCTGTCGGCTTCTGCTATGTGCTGAGAAAGACTAGAGGCCTGGGCTATGAGGCTAACAAGGCACAACTCCCCCCACCCCCCCACATACACACACACCCTGAACAGCCAGGGGCCACCATGCTAGCAGATACTGAAGGAAATTTTGTGTACCTTCGTTGGAGGAGACCACTGGGGGGCAACAGGCCGTGCTGACACCAATGGACCCATTAGTCTCACTGATCCCATGTGTGTTCTACATATTCTTTACACTTGAAAAGTGAGCAAAGGCCACCTTGGAGATGCTGTCACCAGCAAGCTACTTCAGGTCAAGATAGAATGGGACATAACTTAGCAAATATTGATTTAATGTCTGCTCTATACCTCTGTAATAGCCAGATTTACCAAATTCACTACTAGAGTCCTAGAGCTGCAAGATGCCTCCAGTGAAGGCCAAGCCACTGAGGGTGCTGGCATGACAGAAATGGCTGAGGTGAAGTTGCTATTCCAGTGGGAAAGCCACCTCCAAAGCAGACAGTAGCCCTGGTGACCCAGAGCTTGGATATCATTGGATTGTGAAGAGGACGCTGTGAAGACAAAGAGACAGCCTGAGATAGTGAACCAGCTGCAGTTGCCACTCTCTGTGGGTCCATTCAGTGTACAGGTCTGCTCACCTATGTGCATAGGTGCTTCTCCAGGAAGCATGAAGACCAGGACATGAAAGCCCAAACTCCTTGCCCTCCATTCTCTGCTGCATCTGGATGTGAGGATAGATGTGGGCCATCAGGCAGAGACTGTGTGACATTCAGCCTCAGAGTGAGAGGCAGACAAGGGAAGGGACTGAGGAAGGATCTTGGACCGTGATGTGGAGCCTCGTTAGAGCTGACCCAGGGGCCAAGGGTGTTGTGAGTCCCACGGGGGCCCGAATCAAACCTGTGACCTGGGGCACCGCCCTGACTGACAGTGCCCTCAGACTCCACCCCATACTCACTGAGCACAGGTGCACGGCGCACCTCGCGTAGCCACCTCAGTGCCTGCACATCCAGAAGGCAGGAGCTTCTTCCACCCTGTCCCCAGGTCTCCCTGAGGAGCTTCTAGTAAAAGGCTCAGGAGGCTCCAGGGTTGGAAAAGAACAAGCAAGACCAAGTCCACCTCAGAGCTGTGCCAGGCAGCAATATCTAAAAACTGCTCCTTAGTGAACTCTGGCACACACCATTTTGTGTATAATGTCAAAGATTGGGCTCTGTCCCTAAAGCCCAGAGATCTTAAATAAAGAAGCCTTCTGTCAGGAGCACCATGGTCTACCTTCTCCTTGTCAGACAAAAAATGTGAGCATACTGGAACTTGTACACCTACGATCCCTGCTCCAGATTCAATAATGGCACAGCAGTGCAGAATCAGGTCCTGAATCCTCAAGGTCCCAGCAATGATAAAAGCTGTGTAGAGGTTTGCATTCCACATGGTGAGCATGGTAGAAAGCAGCTCCAAACTGCCTTTTCAGTTTACCCTCTCCTAAAATGGAAAAAAAAAAAAAAGGAACAAGAACTAATAGTATGTAAATCAGATGGCTGCCACTTCCTGGATGAGTGACCTTCACAAGTTTTTAATCTCTCTGCCTCAATGTTTTTATCTAGAAAATAGGAACATTAACACACTTGCCTGGGAGGCTTTCTACAGGGAACAAGTGAGTTAATACTAGTGTAACACCTCAAGGCTTGCCTACTATATGATAAATTCTATGTAAGTATTAGCTATTATTGTCTTTCCGATGTCCATGGGTGGCAAGATCAGCCACAGTAACTGTATCTTCTCTGAATAAGTGGACAACATGAGCATGACTGGACTGAAGGCAAGAGCTAGCTAGGGTGGAAACCAGGCTCCAAATATCAAGTCTTCTACTTCTCTGGCCCTCAGTGTCCTTCTACAAAACAGGAGCTGGGTTAGTTTGTGTATAAAGTGTCTATGAACTCCAAACCAGCTGTGACTCTCCGATCACAGAGATTTGGATTTGCAGCTCAATCTGTGTCAGGATATCTCTGTCCCTACACAGGAAAGAGCCCCCTGGTCCTTCTAGAAGGCAAACTATGATCCTCAGCTATGTTCACATCTCCTTTAACATCTTGTTCCACGGGCCCAAAACTGAGTCAGTCAGGACTTGTCGTAGGATCCACGGTGTGCCACCATCTGGTCTGCACACAGAACTTCCCTAAGAGTGTAGTGGTCACTGCTTTTCTTATTTGTTTCATAGTTTCTGCATTTCTAGGATAAGCCCCACATGCTTGTGATACATAATCATTTTTATATGTTGCTGGGTCCATTTGCTAGCATCTTATTGAGAGTTTTGTTTTCATGTTCTGAGAGATATTGTCTGTAGTTTCCTTTCCTTATGAAGTCTCTGTCTGGTGTCAGTATCAGGGGTAATACTAACCTTGAGTGAGTTGAGGAGCATTTGTTCTAATTCTGTTCTGTGAAGAATTTGTCTTGATCCTTTTTTAAGGATTTAGAAGAATTCACCAGTGACGCCTTCTGGTCTTGAGATTTTGTGTGGGTTGTTTTTGAATTTCTAATTTGCTCTCTGTTTGCCATAGATCTATTCCAATTTTCTATTTCTTTTCGGGTCAGTTTCAGTACCAAAGTCTTTTTAGGAATTTATTCATTTCATCTAAGCTTTTTCATATATTTCCCATGTCTCATTTGTCTTACATCAGCATTGTTTTTTCTTATTAAATAGATGAAAATAAGAGGAAAGGAACATATGCAGTAAACCCTGCAGGGGAAATTAGCATTTTGTGCTTTGTTAATGTTCTATGAAATGCTTGTAACTCCTCCAACAGAGATAGCTGTCACCTCTAGCAGGGTGACCCAAGCATAGATGACAGGTTCTTTACTGCTTGCTCAGTTTTCTCTCTGGTTTGAGGAATGTGAAGACCAAGAGAAATGATTACTCAGAAATTTCCAGGGGTTGTCAAAATAAGAGAGAATGAGCTACAATATTTTAAGGCTGATAAAACTTCTTTGGGGGCAATTGTAGCATTCTTCTCCTTTGTCTTACTTGGACATGCCGGCCATCCCAACCAAGATCATTACGAAATGAGCATCTCATCAGGACAGCGAATGAGGACCAGACCCCTTCAGGTTTATATTTCATTCCTTAGAGGGCTATGAAAACAAAGGCATGCATCCTTTAATGTTGAGTTAGTCAGAATCACAAGGTGGATTTCAAACTGTTCTAAAAATGAATCCAAGTGTTTTGTAGACCACTACACCATGATCTTAGCATCTTTGACAATGGCCAGTGTTGCTAATATGTTGCAGGGATCATCTCATTTAGTCCCCCACAACAACTTGCAAAAATTCCTCACTTTACAAAGACAAAACTGGAGCTTAAGATATTGAAGGTAGCTTTCTTAAAGGCAGACAGGTAGTGGTGCAAGGCGTGGATGATCTCCACTATGGGTTGTGTTTCCATTCTAAAAGCCCTCAAGCTGATGTAAATGGCCTTACATCTGGGGTTGGAGAACACAGCCCAGTATAATGCCGTGTTAATCACACTCAGAATCTCTATATTGATTTGAGTTAAATTAAGTTAGAATTGGGGGGGGGCAAGCCATAGGCATTGGAATGTTATGGTTTTGGAGGTAACTTCAATAGGATCAGGCATGAAAACCACCACTGGCACAGGAACCTTCAAATTCTTCAAGTATGGGTTACATGGAATGATTCTGAGTTGTTATTTTTGTTGGTTTGTTTGTTTGCTGTTTTGTTTTGACACAAAGAAAATACCTTTTGTCTTAAAAACCTTTGCTTCAGTTTGGCTCAACTAATATAAGGTACATAGTAAAAAGTGTATAGAAAAGATTTCAACAAAATGTGTGCTAGAAAGTGGGGTGTTGATGTGGGATCTCAAAAAAGCACACTTGGGTACAAGCAAAGCCTCCAGGAAGAGATGGCATCTGAGTTAAATATTAGTAGATAAGTAGTGGATTAGCCACCAAAGGTGTGAGTGTATTAGTCAGCTTTCTGCCACTATAATAAAATGCCTGAGATAATTACCTTATAAAGAGAAAGGTTTGGAACTTCCAGTCCATGATCAGGCAGATGCTTTGCTACTAGGCCTGGTGGTGGTGTGGCAATGACCAAACTGTGTGGCGGAGCAAATTGTTTACCTTGCAACCAGGAAGCAAAAGAGGAGAAGAGTCCCTGGGAACCCCATAGTTCCCTTCAAGGTATACCTTCAATGGCCTAAAGACTTCCCACTAGACCTCTGTTTCTAACAGTTCCACCACCTCTTAATAGTACAACTCTGGGGTGTCAAACTTTTAAAGCAAGGCTTTTTGGATGACATCCAAGACCCAAACTGCAGCAGGAGGGAAGTTCCAAGCACAGCAAACACAAAAGCAGAGATATATTTGGGGGTGAGTCTGTCTGGTGTTTGTAGGAGCAAGGAAGATAGGGTAGGGAGAGCATGGATTGGGAACCAGGAACCTAGGGGAACTAGGATCGGAGAAGAAATACATGAAGGACCTCAGCACCTGTAACCGGCTTGCGTTTTGTTCTGTAAGTGGTAGGGAGCCATTGCAGAGCCTCAACTCAGCAAGTAGTACCTTCATTTGGGGGGAAAGCTGGCTGTGCCTGCCTGGAAGGGGCTATGTGGTGTAGGAGGAAAACTTGGCTGTGCTGACAGGCACCAGGGTGAAGAGAGGAGGCACTCACAAGGGATGCAGGGACCAAGAGGCTTCCAAGATGGCGAGATGGAGCCAGAAAAGAGGCAGCAAGAGCAGAGAATTGAATGATATTGAAACCTGGGGGCGAGGAGCAGTGAGCTGATTGTTCAGTATGGTAGTGGGAGTTCACGGGAGAAGCAAGATAGGGGGAGGCAGTGTGGCACATGTACATTAGTGACCGTGATATCTGACAGTGGCGGAGAGGTGCCCAGCAAGTGGCTGCATGGAAAGCTCAAGGAGCATTTGTTTTCCAGGGTAGAGAAAGAGATATCTTTGTTGCTTTTCTCATTGCTAAGACAGAATTCTGGCACCCAAAATTAAAGGAGGAAAGGTTTATTCGGCTCACAGTTGGTAGATTTCAGTCCATAGTGGCTGGTTCCAAGGCAGGAAAACATGGTAGAGAAGCATCACAGGGGAGAAACCATTCATGCCTGGCAGGAAGCAGCAAAGCCGGAAGCAGGAAGCAGTGAGCCAGCTGGCAAAAAGCCAACTACAGCAGCCCTCTTCCTGCCCTTAGCGTAGGCAGCACTCCCGGAAGGAAAGCGCTTCCTGTTACCCAGGCTAGGAACTATACCAAACCAATCAGTGGCTGCGTTAGCAATCCCACATCCTTGATCCGAGCATCACACTCTTCATCTCAGCATCACACACTCGAGATCTAGCCACCTATGACAAGCACCACCTAGGGCCACTTGAGGTTTCGAGAAACATCCATATACAAGCCATAACAGATGATATGGTTAATGAAATTCACTTTGAAAAATGGAAATGTGAATTTGTTTTATCAGTTATCCTAGAAGTATCACCCATTCTGGCATTTTTTTTAAAAAAAGAAACAATACATTCATATTTGTCATCTAAGATATTAATTTCAGTTAATCACACATGCTGAAAGACTACTTTTTAATCAACATATTGTATTTTGTCAATTAAATTTCTTGGTGTAGTTGAATACTACTTGGGGCTATAGAGCAGAGTGATTCTAAAAGATAAATGAAAAGGAAGCTTTGCAAATGGACAGACTGAGGCACTTAATGCAGCAAGATGTTTGCAGCTTAACACAGCAAGAGATGACAGAGGGCAGAGTGTGACATGAGGAACCCAGCTGTGACACTTTGGGGCTGTGTGATCTTGAAAATGTCACTTAATACCAAGAATATTGGCCGGCCAACTAGCTCAGCAGATTAAAGTACCTGCAAGTAGGCTCAGGAGCCGGGGGTTCGAACTCTGGGCCTGCCATGCAGGCCCCACCCCCAGGGCATGCTGAGATGGCAATTGAGACTGGGCGTGGTGGTGCATGCCTGCAATCCCAGCTCTTGGGAGTCTGTAACCAGGCAGATCACTATGAATCTGATCTGGTAGTGAGACCCTGAACACCCTGTAGACTTTTCCCTAAAAAAAAAATTAAAAAAACAAGAATTCTCAATTCATAAACTGTGAAATGAAAGATAGGATGATTGCATCCACGTCCTCAGGCTGGGGTTAGACTGTTCCATGATCACTGCTGTATGACCCAAGGCTTACTGCATAGTAGGTGCATGTTAGAGATCCAATTAATGTGTGTGAAAATTTCCTCCTCTATGGCCTCACTCTTGGCAGATTTTGAGCAAATATTAGTTTGCTCCTGTCTTTTTTTCTTCATTCCTTCCACTCTCCAATTTTGCCACATCTGCAAAAAACTCCATCTTTCCTGAATGTGGAACTCTGAACCAGAAGGTTTTCTCTGGTGCAGTGATACGGCCACATGGGCTTGGGAAGTAATGGTTTTGTAGGGCTCAGTTAATCCATGGGTCTGCAGAGGTCATGACTGTTTACCCCTTAGACACAGTAGGCAGTTGCCTAAGCACTTTTCCAGGAACTACAAAAATTTTGAGACCTGGCAAAAGAATTGTTAAGATCAAATATATGAAAATGGCAAAATTAAAATGAATAAATGTTTAATGTCTATGAGACTCATGAATATGTCAACCTCATTAATTGTTAAATTTAGCATTCATGAAAATTTCATTACATCTTAGAAATGATTTGTAGCTTGGGTTGTTCCTCACTTCATAAGAATTCCCAAGCACACATCTGATTACATAGAAATCGTTACCAATTACAAATTAAGTAAATTGCTCATAAATAGATAAATTTGAAAGTCTAACTGACTTAAAGCTCTTGCACTTTTCTTCTTCCCAGGCTGTCTTTGCTATGAGCAGCCCAGGTTCTCTTTTTTTAAAGCTAGAAGGAGTTGTTTTGGTCCCGAGCCTCATACGCACTAGTGGATGCTCCAAGCACATCAGTACATGTTCAGAGCGGGGTGAGATGGGTTCCTTGTGATGCCACAGGTTTAGAAATGGGACTGTATGGCAGGCTTGGAATTTAGATCCTACTCAATCCAAGAGAGAAATGCCCAACATCTGGGGCTCTAGGGCTATCAGGCTGAAAGTGTTGAGCATCACCCAGCAATGTTGGACAAAGGCTTTCTCCACTGGATTTGTGCTGAACATTGACCTTCAAAGATCCCTTCAGTGCAGATCCCTATCCCTTGGGCAGAGATCTATCCAACTCATTCTATTCTATCACCATGCTGAAAATGTTCCATTCTACCACTCATTTATACGTCATTAAACCAACCAGAATGAGGCTTTTTATAGTTTTCTTCTTTCATACATGGGCTTCTGTGGCATAAGTTGTGCAGGGAGACAGAAGGAGAATTCAGTTATGTGCAGCAGGGTGACTGGCACAAAACAGAACTCTCTCACCCCACCCTCTTCTTTCCAAGTCATTCACATCCACAAACAGTGTGTTTGCCACTTTCCACAACACAGTAGTGCATGATCCACCATGCCATAGTCCAGGACTGTCATATTGATAACTCCAGCTAACCTTCACAACCCAGTGAAATACTGCTGTTATGCCCACTTTGAAGATTAATAAAATGAAGACACAGGGAGCTTCAGTCAGTTGCTTAAGGAAAACTTTGCAACTGGAACCCCGGAGTCCTGCTGTTAACTGTACACTATACTGTGCCTCAGTAAAGAAACGTTTACTGTAATCCCAGGTCTTGGGAGGCTATAAATAGGTGGGTAACTAGGAGTCCAATCTAGTAG